>PVKS010033250.1:0-21877 GCA_004027875.1 Aplodontia rufa
TAGAGTTATAAAGGGAAAGGGAAGGGAGGGATAAGGGAGGGTAATTGGCGGGGGGCACTTCTGGAGATAATTGCAATATCCAGAATATTTACACATTTTATATTATTTTGTTAAAATCGTGTAAGGTTGTTCAAAAAATAAATTAAAAAAAAATAAATAAGATTGTTCTTCTTAAAATTGGTTCATGTTGGTGAGAGTACCATGATCACTGGACTACTAGTGAGCTGTGAGCTATTATGTGGTATGAAAGAATGTAGGTTAAAGAGCTGTTAAATGTATGCTTGTGTTCCCACTATCCTATTTAGGAAAGATCTTTGTACTTGCCTCCCAAGACCCCTTAGTTCCCCTCCTAAGAGATAAATGCTGTGCTAAATTTGCTAAGTTTTGTATTCATGATACCTATACTCTCTAAATTTTTCTTTAAAAAATACTTTTGTGTTTAATGTCTGTTTTCCTAACACAGCATGTTGACTGGGTTTTTGATTTTGATCTTCCTTGTGACTTTTATACTTGTCGTGTTATGTAGATTAAACTTTAAGCCATGAGGCTATGCATGTTTTCAGTCCAGGCTAGTTAAATCAGTCACTTGTTGGTAGGTTCTGAACACCAGTTTTGAAAAGCTCCCCATCTGGTTCTACTCTGTAGCCAGGATCAAGAACCTCTCCCCATTTTTTTTTTCTGGCCTGGTCTTTCTGGACCACTCTCCTGCTTACTCAGTGAGCCAGGCCCCTGGGCTTTACTGATGCTCAGACACACTGATCTTGTTCATGCTTCAAAGTCTGCACAGTTGCTCTTTTCGCTGCCATTCAGGATATCACATTATGTTTAATTATCAAGAATCTGTAGGCTCCTCTTGGCTCTGAGTTTCTTGGGCTTTTTTGTTTTAGATGACCATGGCCTTTTGAGTACACACCTAGTATTTTGAAGAATATTCCTCAATTGAGTTTGATATTTCTATCATGTTTTTTTTACTGGGGTTCTAGAGTATGGGGAGAAGATACATAGTAACATACCAATTCTGTCATATTAGGGGTACATGCTATCAGCATAATTTATTATTGATGTTAACCATGACCATGTAACTGAGGAATTATTCTCCACTGTAAAATTACATTTTTCTCTCTTTACATGCTTCTTTGGAAGAAAGTCACTAAAAGTAACCCAACACAGGTGATGGGACAGTAAGGTCCATGCCTTTTGAGCAGGGAGTATTTAAATAACTTAAAATTCTCCATCAGAATTCTCTTTCTTCTCTAAATCTCATTTATATCACTGTGGACTCAGATTAACTATTTTATAAATACTATGTATATATATTGTTGTCCAGATTGTTCCAGATTTGGTCATTGTGAGCTCTCTTTCAAGTTGGTTCTGTGTGTCTTTGACATGCTCTTATCCTTTTGTAACACAAGTTGCTCCAGGTTAATCTCATATGTTCCCTGCTCAGCACTACAATTTATTTATTGGGTTGTTTGGTGTTTCTTTGAGGTTTGTGTATATTCTGATGTTAATCCTCTGTTGGAAGACTTTCTGGGAAAGATTTTCTCCCATTCTAGAGGCCATTGGTGAGAGGGGTATACTGAAATCCCCCAGTATCTTTGTATTGGAATTTATCTGAGCCTTTCTGTCAATTACTGTTTTTTAACATAGTTAGGTGCACACATGTTTGGGGTATAAATAATATATATTTTTTGTAGATTCTCTTTACTAGTATGTACTGACGTCCTTTGTCTCTTCTAATTTTGGCTTGAAATTTGATTTGTTGGGTAAGAGTACTTTCCTGCTTGCTTTTGAGTTTCAGTTGTGTGGAATACCATTTTCTATCCTTTTGCTTTCATCCTGTGATATCTTTGTCTATGCAGTGTTTCTTTCAGGAAACATAGGTCATATTTTTTAATTCAATCTGCCTGTCTTTTAGAGAACTGAGACCATTTACGTTTAGTGTTATTAGAGGTATTTATTACTTCCTGCCATTTTGATTTATTTTGATCCTAATTCTCATTTTCTTTTCTACTTTTTTTTAATGAGATTTATTATTTCTTGAACTCTATTGGTTGTTTTTATCTTTTGCATGTAGGATTCCTTTAAGTATATTCCACAATGCTGACTTAGTAGTTGTGAATTCCTTTAGTTTATGATTATCTTAGAAGATTTTTATTCACTCATCAATTTCAGAAGATAGCCTTTGATATGCATAGCAATCTTAGTTGGTGGTTTTCTTTCAGGGCTTAAAATTGTTTCATTCCCTGCCCTCCTGGACTTTAGGGTTTCTGCTGAGAAATCTGCTATTCTGATTGGTGTTCCTCTGAATATAATCTACCACTTCTCTCTCAGCTTTTTAAATTTTTCCTTGATCGGGATTTTTGGCATTTTAACTATCATGTGTCATGGAGGGATTCTTTTCTGGTCTTGTTTATTTAGGACTCTAAATGAAAAAAAATACTTCACAAATTTATGTGTCATGTTTGTGCAGGGGCCATGCTAATCAATCATTCCAATTTTAGTACTTGTGCTGCCAGAGCAAGCATGAAAATGTCTTTTTAAAAGCTAATCTTTGAAATATATGGATTTTTACACCAAAAGGGTCTTAAATAAGTCGTACTCATACCCTGCCTTTGTGGGAACTTGCCAGTTGATTCCCTCATGGATTCGTTTTTCTCTGCCTCATCTTCATCAACTTGATGGGCATCCAGTGCTCTATTCCTTATTGAATGGGGCTTCCAAGTATCCAAATCCATTGAAATGGGAACTCACCAAAAGAGAGAAGGCAGTAGGGGAGATATGAAAAATCCAAGAATTGACACAGACTCCAACTGTGCTGCTGGCTGTCTGGTACCACATTAGCTGTCACCTTTGAAGAGTGCTCCAAAGACCATGAGAACTGACAGCAACATCGATCCACCTCCCTTGTAGCTTCTCTGCCACTGGTTACTCTTTGTACTAGTTCTTGAACTTGAGCAGAGTCACCTGAAAGATTTCTGATTCTTTAAGTTTGATGTGGGGCCTGAGGGTATGTTTGTCTAACAATCTCCCCAGTGATATTATTTTACTTTTAGGGAAAACTGATGTTCTCGTCTTGCTAACACCACATAAGCTACCTACTCATGTGGGTCTCTTTAATGTATGTTAGGGACTGAATTCACTTTGCACTTATATATTGGAAGATTTTTGTCTTATGTTGAAAAATTTGATCTGATTTTTAGACACTTTCTTTGAGACTCAGTATTGGGTATTTCTTCAAGTGGCATATGTCCCATTGTGGGGTTGGGGATAAAACCTTAGGAATATGAGATGAAATTGGTTTATAGGTAAGTGAAAAGAATGGAGAAATTAATCAATTGATACCTTCAGCTATTATCTAATTATTGGAAAAATTTCGTGCTCTGCCACCTAAGAATGTGTTTATTGCTGTCATGTTTTTACATAGTGTTCTTTACTAAACTATAGGATATTTGATGACTGCTCATAAAGCTTCACTAGAAATTGAGGTTTACATTATCAACTATATCAGATTCTTTATTTTACTGTATTGTGAATACTGCCTCCTATAAGTTTCTAGGGTAAGGATGTAGCTCACTGGTAGAGTGCTTGCCTCGCATATGTAAGAAATGGATTTGGCTGCCAGTAAACCCCTCTCCCATCACCCCCCTACACATACATGTGAAGTGAAAAAAAGTTTCTTCACTACCAAGTAATAATTTAGAGGGTGACTTTGAAAATAAAGTTTAATCCTTCATTAGAGTGCATGACAGATCATAATGATGATAATGGCTTCCATTACAGAGGCATTACCATCTGCAAGTTACTTGCCAAGTGCCCTTAATAAAGGCATCTTGAAACACATGACTGAGCCAAACTCGTCATGCAGGGAATTGAAATGAGCATGGTTATGACTAGAGAGAAGATGCCTACATATATTAAGAAACTTCTTCTTTGAATTAAGTGTGTTAAATTGATTTCAATAACTTTTTCCTAAAGACAGTTTTGAAAAAAACAGAAAAATTAATCTTCAAGCAAAAGTGACAGTATATTTCTGGCAATTAAGAGATTTTTTTTTATCCGTATTTCTTCAGCTGGAGATTTTGATATGGCCAATTGATGTTGATTTGAAGGTTTGTTGCATCTTTTTGTCTCGATTGTGCCAATCTGAAGTTTATAGTTATAACTTTCATACAGTAGATGCCCATGTAACTAGCACTAAGATCATGAATCAAAATATCACCATCACCTACCATCTCTCCTCCTGCTCCTATTCATCACTGTCCTAGAAATAGTCAGTGCCCTGATTTCTAATTGCTGAGATTACAGGTATACACCACTGTGCCCAGCTTGGCATTATTTTTGTCATCATTTTTCTGTCTATCTCCCATCAGTGTCAAGGGTACATCTTGGAAGCAGATCTGTAATTCACCACTCCCTCCTCAGGGTTAGAAGTATACCTAGCATACAGTAAGTTTCAGTATATGTCTGTTGATTAACTGGCTTCGAAGCCCTTAAATAAAATGCCTTTTACCTAACACATTTCAACTTTTACCAATTCCATGACCACTGGACAACTGAATTGTCATTAGTCTTATGTAATAGATTTGTTCTATGAAGCCAAGGGAGGGAAGGAATTTTTATTAAGGAGTTGAATTGTTATACAATCATAAATGTATATAAAGTAACAATATGATATGAATTTGATCCTAAACCATAGTTACCCCCACTTTGCCCACACTCCAGTCTGTTGATTCTTCTATATTATACCCCTATCAGAAATATAAATGTCCATATATATTTGTAAATTTTTCCAGAGTTAAATGATTACATAAGTATTGACTTCTCAGGGGTGTAAAGAGTATGTTACATTATTGATTATCTCCCTAGATACCTCCTTCCCTCTCCCACCCCCTTCACCTCTCCCTCCCCTCCTCCCCCACCTACATGTCTATGGTTCCCCTAGATTATGTGTTGGCATGCCTTTGGTGGGTCTAGAGTTTGACTACCTTTCACCCATGCCTGGGTTTAGCTCCAGCCTCCACAAATCAGTGAAAACATTTGACCCTTGTCTCTCTGGGTTTGGCTAACTTCGCTTAGCATGATTTCTCCATTGCCATCCATTTACCTTCAAAGGCTGAAATATTGTTTCTAATAGCTGAGTGGAACTCCTCTGTGTGTGTGTGTGTGTGTGTGTGTGTGTGTGTGTACACACATACATATATATGTATATATTAGAGCTTTTGGATCCATTCATCCTGTGAGGGGCACCTGGGTTGATTCTATAATTTAGCTATTGTAAACTGAGCTGTTATTAACATTGATTTTTTTTTTTTCTGTGTTGCTGTAATGTCCTGATTCTAACTCCTCAGGGAAAATAAACAGAAGAGGGATAGCAGGGTTGTATGGTATATGGCGGATCTAACCCTAATTTTTTTTTTTAAGAGAGAGGGACAGAGAGAATCAATTTTATTTAGTTTTTCATGTGGCTTTCATTGCTTCACCATTTCATTGTGTACGTGGTAATAGGGTTTATATCAGTGTACTTGTACATGGCAGGCAAGCACCACAACCGCTGAGAAACTGCACCAGCTCCCCAACTCTAATTTTTAAAGGAGCCTCCACACTGCTTTCCAGAGTGGCTGTACCAGTCTGCACTTCCACCAATAGTGTACTAGTGTTCCTATCTCACCACAGCCCCTCTAGCATTTGTTACTGTTTGTTTTCTTCATCTTTGCTAATCTGTGTGAGGTGAAATCTTAATGTAGTTTTGATTTGCATTTCTTATTACTAATGATTTAGAACATTTTCTCATGTATTCCTGGGCTTGCTCAATTTCCTCTATTGAAATGTTTCCCTCTAGCTCTCTGACCCATTTATTGATTGGTTTATTTGTGGTTTGGTATTGAGTTTTTTGAGTTCTTTGTGACTTTTGGATATTGGTCCCCTGTTGGAAGAATCACATAGGCCATGATCATCTCCCATTTTGTAGGTATTCTCTCGGGAGTTTTGAACAATTCCTTGGCTTTTTAATTTAATGGGATCCCACTCATTAATCTTTATTTGTTTAGTACAGTATTACATATTAGAGGGAATCATTATTGCATATTCATGCCTACATGGTTATTGACATAGTAAGTTAAGGCTGATCCTACTCCAGGATCTCCCCTCATTTCATTCATTCTCTGATATCACATTTCCTTTGTAATACTCCCATGCTGTAATTGGAAATGAGCATATACATGTATATTAATTTTTGAAATTTCTGAGTTTCTCTGTCTGCCTGTGTATAGTTTGGCTTCTCATGGGAGTCAAATGTTCCCAGTTGTATTGATAACCCCCTTCATCCCTCTCTTCTTTCCTTGCCTCCCTCCCTTCTCCCCCTACCTTCATAGGTATGGTTCCCCCAGCTTATATAAGATTACAACTATGTTGAGTTTATTATGAAAACTTAGCTAACTTTTATCCTGTAATAGGGTATGAGAGAAAATATTCAGCCCTTAAGTCTCTATATTTGGGATATTTGGTTCAACATAACTTTTTTTCTATTTCCATTCATTTGGCTGCAAATGTCATGATATCGTTCTAATAGCAGAGTAGAACTCCATTATTTATATATATATTTATATTTATCAATTTTTTAATTCATTCAGTGAGGGGCATCTGGGTTGGTTCCATAGTAGAGCTATTGTAAATTAAGCTGCTATCAACATTGATGTAGCTGTTGTCTCTGTAATATGCCAATTCTAGCTCTTTGGGGGAAATGCCCAGGAGTGGAATAGCTGGTTCATAAGATGGTTTCATTCCTAGTTTTTGAGGAGTCTCCACATTGCTTTCCAGAGTGGCTGTATAAGTTTGCAGTCCCACCAACAGTATGTTAGCATTCCTTTCTCCCCACAACCTTCTAGCATCTATTATTGTTCATATTCTTCATTTTTGCCACTGTGACTGTAGTGAGGTAGAATCTCAGTGAAGTTTTGATTTGCATTTCTCTAACTGCTAGTGATTTAGAACATTTTCTCCTATATTTATTGGCTTTTTGGACTTCTTCTGTTGAGAAATTTGTTTAGTTGCCTAGCCCATGTACTGATTGGAGTATTTGTGGGTTTGGTGTTCAGTGTTTTTAGTTCTTTGTATATTCTGGATATTAGTCCCCTGTTGGAGGCATAGCAGGCAATTTTCTCCCATTCTTAGGTTCTCTCTTAACACTCTTAACTAACTTTTTAGCTGTGCAGAAGATTCTCAGTTTAATGGCACCCCACTCATTGATTCTTGGCTTTAATTCTTGCACTATAGGAGTCTTGTTAAGGAAGGAGGTAAAAAACATACTATGTTTATCAATAGGCAGAATCAGTATAATTAAAATGGCCATTCTGACTGAAAATCTTGTACAGATTCAATTCAATCCCCATCAAGATACCACTGACATTCTTCATGGATATAGAAATAGCAATTCTCAAATTCATTTGGAATAACAAGAAACCCAGAATAACCAAAACCTTATTAAGCAAGAAAGATGAAACAGTTGTCACAATACCTGACCTGAAATTATACTATAGGGCAATAGTAACAAAAACAGCATGATATTAGTATAAAAATAGAAATGAAGACCAATGGAACAGAATAGAAGAAACTGAGACAAACCCACCAGTCTTTAACCATATAATATTTGACAAAGGGGGCAAAAATGCAGTGTAGAGGAAAGACAGCTTATTTAACAAATGGTGCTGGATAAGCTGGACAGCCATATGCAGACAACTGAAATTAGATCCTTATCTCTAACCCTGAACAAAAGTCAATTGAAATGGATCAAAGAATTAGAAATTAAATCAGCACCTATACAATGGCTAGAAGAAAAAAGTAGGATCACCACTCATTAATTCTTGACTTTAATTCTTTCGCTTTGGGAGTCTTGCTGAGCAAGTCATTGCCGTCTCCCACATGCTGGAGTGTTGGTCCTAATTTTTCTTCTAGCAGTTATATGGTAGCTGGTTTAATTCAGTGCTATAAGTTTTCCCCTTTAAGAATGCTTTCATGCTGTCCCAAAGGTTTCAGAATGTTGGGTCTTCATTCCTTTTTTCCCAAAATTTCTTAATTTCTGCTCTCATGTCTTCATTCTTCATTTAATAGGATATTATTCAATCTCCATGTATGTTTTCTGTTATGATTTTTGCTTTTAATTCCTAGGATCATGGCATCATTGTCTGATAGGATATATGGAATAATATCTACTTTTTAAAATTTACTGAGATTTTCTATGTGAACTAAAATATGATCTATTGTGGAGAATGATCCATTTGCTGCTAAGAAGGTATACTCAGCCAATTTGGGGTGGAATGTTCTATACATGTGTCTTAAGTCCATTTGATTTATGGTGTTTAAACTGGAGAGCTCTTCATTGCTTTTTTGCTTTGATGATCTGTATGTTGGTTATAGAGGAGTATTAAAGTCTCCCAGTGTTATTATGTTGAAGTGTACAAGTGGTTTTGTCATAGAGTAATTTTTCCACATAGATAGGGGTGGTGGTGTTTGGAGAGTATATATTTACTGTGGTTATATCTTCCTGTTGTATTGTTCCTTTTACTAGGATGTAATGGACTTCATTATCTCTTCTGATTAATTTTTGAAATCCAATTTGTCAGATATAAGAATTGCAACTCCAGTTTGCTTTCTTGGGCTGGATGCCTGGTAGATATTTTTCCATCTTATCCACCCCCAATCTGTGGTTATCATTGGCTGTAGATAGGTTTACTGTAAGCAGCACATAATTGGGTTTTGTTTTTTTACCCAATTGGCTAATCTGTCTTTTGGTGCTTTGAGACCATTCATATTCAGTTGTAAAATAGTTATGTGGTTGTGGTTCATAGTTGTCATGGTTTATTAGTGCAGTTAGTGCTTTCTTGGTTGCCTTCTGATAGCATGTACTTTTATTGAATTTCCTCTGTGGGTTTTAAGGAGTATTTGCTTATTCTTCTATCTGAAGTTTATCTTTGAGAATTCTTTTGTAATGCTGGTTTTCTGTTCATGAAGGGTGCAAGTTTGATCTTATCATGAAATGTTCTTACTTTCCCCTCAAATTTGAAATTGAGTTTTGCTGGGTATAGTATTCTCAGCTGCAGATTGTGGTCATTCAGACATTGAAAGATCTCTTTCAGAATCTTCTTGCTTCTAGAGTCTGCTGAAAAGTCAGACACGATCCTTATTGATTTGCCTCTGAATGTGATTTGGCATTTATCTCTTGCTGATTTTAATATTCTTTCCTTGATTTCAGTGTTAGACATTTTGAATATGATGTCTTGGTGAACTTCTCTTTTGATTAAGCCTATTAGGTGTCCTGTATGCTTCCTGGATGAGTAGATCTGACTCTCTTTTAATATGGGAAATTTTTTCTTTATTTCATTGGCATAAAGAAAATTCTCATTCATGTTTCAATTTTTCTTGCATCCCAGTTATTCTTATATTATTGTTTATTCTTATTTCATCCCAGACATTTTGAAAATTCTGCTCATGGTTTATGAGGGTTTTTTGTTGTTGTTTTGTCATTCATGTGCTCAAGTTTACTCAGACTATCCTCATTGTTGGATGTTCTTTCTTCAAGAGCTTAGGTTCTTTTCTCCATAGAAGTTAGTGTATTATTAAATTTTTCCACCATTTCTCTCATGTGATTGACTGAAGATTTCAGCTCTGTTATATCCTCTCAGTATGTTTATTTCTTTAACAGAGTTTTTCATCTCCTGAGTCTTCTCAGTCCCTTTATTATATCTTCTTTTAGTTCATTGTTCCTTTTAGTAATCAGATCATTGACAATTTTCTCTAGGTTTTCATCCTGGAGCCTATCTATGGGCTCCTTTTTAGAGGAGTTATGGGTTTGAGGTGAACCATTTCTAGTTTGATTCTGCATTTTTGAAGAGGTGCTTCTGGATCTCTGAATGGAGATTCCCTGTGGGGAAGCAAGGCAGGTCTCCAGGTGGTTCTCCTTTCAAGTCAAAGGGTCTGATCAGACACCACCCCTTTGATCACTTCTTCCAGAAAACTGCTTCTGCCTGGAGCCTCATTTTGATCCACCTTGTGGATCTAGGCTCAAGGTTGCTGATCTGAAACCTGGTTGTCCTGGGTACCTGCGAGGCTAGGACCAGAAGAAGCCTGGACTGGTAAGTCAGGCAATAGGTGGGCAGGGGCTGCTCTAGGAGAGAATCTCCCTTCCCTCTGTCCTGAGCACATGCTGGGGCCTGGACCAGAGGAGGCTTGGGCCAGCCCTTCAGCTGGGCACGGGCTGGTCTGAACAGCAGTCCTACCTGGGGGTGTCATGGGAACCTTCTGGGCCAGGACCAGAGGAGGCCCAGACTGGCAAGTGGGAACTCAGTTGGGCAGGAGCTACTCCACACAGAGATCATTCTTTGGTCTGTCCTGGGCATGTGCTGGGTCCTGGACCATGGAATGAATTCTTAATTTTGAGACATGGTAAGCCACACTGATGAGGAGTGTTCCTGAAAAAAGGCATGCTAGTTCATTAAAAAGACACAAGATTACAGTTGGACTTGGATTTGAGTCCTAATTCTGTGCTGCATGATCACATTTTCAGAAATCAGTATGATCAACCTACCTCAGTATTGTTGCATTGAGCTGGAGTAAAAAGCTTTATAAATATTGATACATAAAAATAACTTCATTTATTTTGCTTCAAAAGGTACAGGTCTATATAACACTAAACTTTTTAAACTTGCCACAAATTTAAAGTGATAGAATAAGTTATATGGGATATATTAACATAGGTCTGCCTGAGTATGAGAAAAAACTTATCACTAGTTCACCATTAGTGCCATCTAACACTGAAGATGAGATTGGGCTTTAGTAATAGAAGAAAAAGAATGATTCAGGTTTGTTAGATCATCATAAGCATGTATTTTCATATAAGCATATATTTACATAAAACATGTTTATAGGGGCTGGAGTGGTAGCTCAGCAGTTACAGCACTTGCCTGGCATGCACAAGTACATGAGTTCAAACCCTAGCACCATGTACACAACGAAGTGTGGGAGCAACGAAAGCCATGTGAAAAACTAAATAAAAATTGATTCTCTGTCTCTCTCACTGTCCCCTTTTTCTTTAAAAAAATTATTTATAAACATATAAATCATATGTTAGTACCAATTCATATCTTCCTGAATTTTTCTAATTTTTTTTTGTTCTAGGGACTGAATCCTGGCCCTTGTACATGCTAAGCATACACATTACCACTGAGCTATACCCCCAGTACCTGTGAATTCTACACAATTTGATAAACTAAAACTTAAACTGGAAATAAGCTAGGAAAAAGTTACTCTTCTCCCAATGTCCACCCCTTTACAAAGATGCTACATCTGAAAATGAAGACAAGCTGCATTAAACACCTGTATTTTCCCCCCAATATTCTTGGCTCAGGAGAAATGAAATGAAATGATTAAATTTCTGTTGGTACAGAGCAAGTCTGAATTTAATATTTCTTTAGCATCATTTTCTGCTTGCTTCATTAAGTCCTCTCTGAATCTGTTTCTTCATCAGGGGGTGGCCTAACCAATCGCCTACAGCAGATTCAAGTGCCTGTGTTAGAAAGAGCTGCCTAGGAGCACAATTACTATTCTGCTCATCCAGGAGGGATCACAGACAGGATGATCTGTGCTGGATTTGCTGCATCTGGAGGGAAAGATTTCTGTCAGGTGAGATTCTGACCTTGCACAGGAAGATAGAAAGTTTGCCACCTGCTGAGGAGTCTCCTTAGGCAGCAGCAAACCCTTGCCACATCTCTATTCAAACACAAGCAGGGTACAGGAAATTTTAAGTTACATAATCCAAATAGGCTGAGTTGGCAGAGTGGCCACAAGCAGATGTGGAGCCTGATTGACCAGTGGGTACATGGAAGGACATTGCAGGACCACCACCTAGGCCTGAGAGTAGGAAAATGTGTTCAGATACATTTAAGGTTTGGGGAACAAGGTGATGAGTGAATAAGATTCTAAATTAGTATATCCTACTTACAACTAAAAAACTTTCATTGTTTTATTAATATCCTATATACTCACTGTTGTAGATTAAAATAATTACTAAGAGGACAATAAGAACTTGTGGGAAAATGGTTTTTCATATTCAGTGAAAAAAGACTACAGTTTCATTTCAGTGAGATTATAGAAGTACAAAGCTATACAGATCTATATATGCATGCCATTGGCAAATTCAGGATCAACTAAGAAAAAATCATATAGATGAATGCTTTGTAAAACACCAACTTTAATATTCACAAAGTCAACTGAGGACTGACTTTAGATATATCACCTTGAAAGAGTTGCTGATAGTCTGCATGCCCACCTCTAATTCTGCGTTTGGGGTCATCCACCTAAGGGAAAGTTTGAATTATAGGGTTTACACTTTTCCAGACTTATCATTGATACTGGTCTGTGGTAGAGGAAAAAGAAAAAATGAATCTCTATTCTTTGCTTTTTTATACCCTCCCCACTGCTACCACCACCAGTCAAAATCATGAACCAAAGGTGTCACCTCCATGGGGAGAAGCTACTGGGCATTAATCTAGTCCTTCCATGTGAAAATAAGAGAAAAGGAAGCCCCCCGCAACACTGAATGCTTGTTGTATTTAAACCCTTCCTTTAGTGGTGTCCAGCACTACTTAAATTCTGCATGTATTGCATATTTTAATTTGCAGTACCCAAAAGTAGATCCTGAGAAAAGGATTCAAACGCAGTGATCTGCTTATGGAAGTACAGATATCAACGGTAGAAGGTAACGGGAAGGAAAGGCAGCCAATGAAGGATGAGCACTTACACCAACTACCATAGTGAGAGTCTAAGCTTGATTCTGCAGGGAAACTGTGCAGTGATATAGAATATCCATGGTATATTTATCCCACACGAGGGGTGAGAGTGCTAGGGTTATTTCCATACCACTTTCCTAAAGTCATCATTTGAGGGCTGCTTGGAAGGAGACTGCTGTATTCTCAGCATTTTCCACACTTCTGGGTGGCCTCAGGTAGAGAGTGGGAAAGAGCCTCTGGCACAAAGACAGGACGTGTATGGGGAGATCTGAGGAACATGGAAAGGGTACTCCCTTATCCATTCCAGCTCACAACTGTTACCTTAAAAAATCATAAATTATTGTCTGAATTAATGTGTTCATTCTTCCCTTGCTATATATTTAGGAACAGTCTTCTTTGAATCAAGGAAATCACAAATGGATCTGTCATATTTGACAGTATCTAACATTAAGAGACATTTTGTGTTGAACAAAAAATGAGACATGTTTAAAGTGGTCCATGTCATGGGTGACCCAAATAACATCATCTTGGTTGGCACCTATTATTTCAGCTACATACAACTATCACTGAGGCTGCAGCATGACCAAATTTATTGGCAGTATAAAGAAAAATGGGAGTTGAGGTTCTGACTATTAAATATGGCCAGGAGTCTTTTACAGAAGACACTTAACTACTGAAGGGTGACTTTAGGAACTTGGTTTGATAAAAATGGACTCGTATTTCTTTTATGAAACTGATTTTTACCCTCCTGTGTATGCTTAGAGGTAATGGACCTACTAATGTAATTTCTCATCTAAAAAGGTAAAAATAACAATGTTGGAATATGGAGACATGGGGCTTTCAGATATGCAGTGCAGAATCCTATGTGCATTGGATTTCAGAATTTTCAAATTTTTTGATCTATAAAGTAATAGATGTTTACCTTCACAAAGTGATCTGTCTTGTTCCTCCCAACTTTCTTGGTTTACTTCGTATTTTTCCTTGCTAATGGTTTCAGCCAGATAATCTTCTAACCTCCCAATTCCCAGAGTCTTGTCGATCTCAGGGGCTTAACTGAGATTTATCTTCTGCATAAAATGCTATGCCTTGAGATTTTCAAATCTGGCCCATTCTTATTCATGTATCAGCTCACGTGTTGCTAGAACTGCATAACTATACATGCACACATGAACACACACATCTTCCTTTTTATACTCTACTGTTCTTTCTGAATATTTCCTTTGTAGCTGCTACTGCCATCTTATTCATATTCTGCCTTGTTCAGTATGCCTGGCTCATAGTAGGCACTGAATAATTTTTAAATTAAAAAATAATTTGTTTATTGAATGTCATATAGGCACTTGAAATAAAAGATAAATTAGACAAGTTCCCTATGTCATGGAATGTTTGTAGTTGCCTGAAAAATTAAATGATGGCTTTGTGTTAATGGTGAAAGAATGAATGATTAAAAACAAAACACCTGACTGGATGTGAAACTGGGAGTCTTAGGTATAGTCTTCCTTTATGAAAAAAATTAAGCCCTGAGAAAAAATGTGAATTGTTTTATATTAGACTAGGAGACTCTTTATTTCTAATTTAGGGTCCCCTCTGGGAAGTTTTTCACATAAACATAAATTCTAAGTATGTACTTCAGCTCAGTTTATAAGAAGACAATTAAATGTGAGATTTAGTTTGGCACTAAGTATTTTTGGTCCACTCTCTTCTCTGCAAAAGGCCCAACTAAAAATACGAAAGATTGTGTTTAAGATATGAAAATCTTGGGCCTGGAGCAGTGACTCAGCAGTATGGCACTTGCCTGGCATGCACAAGGACATGGGTTCGAATCCCAGAACTACATGCACAAGGAAGTGTCAGAGCAAGAAGTCACATGAAAAACAATTGATTCTTTCTCTGTCCCTTTCAAAAAATAAAAAATAAAAATCTTGTGTTTTAAGGCTTATTTTTGACTGTTTAATGGCACTTCATTATAAGTTAAACATTTATTACGTGATAGGCATTGTACTAAGTCCCTGTTTGAGTCAGCTTTTCTGTTGCTGTGACTAAAAGACCCGACAGGAACAATTTTAGGAGGAAAAGTTTATTTAGGGGCTAATGGTTTCAGAGGTCTTAGTCCATAGACGGCAGGCTCCACTCCTTGGGGCGTGAGGTGAGGCCGAACATCATGGTGGAAAGCATGGCTCCAGGAATCAGAGAATCCACACCAGATGCAAAATATGTACCCCAAAGGCACGCCCCCAGTGACCCACCTTCAGCCACACCCTCGCAGCCTGCAGTTACCAGTTACTATTAGGAAATCAACTCACTGATTGGATTAAGGCTCTTATAATCATTTCACCTCAGCCTTACTGCATTGTCACATGTGAGATTTTGGGGGACACCTCACATTCAAACCTTAACAGTCCCCTGGGCTACAAATATGAATAAGGCTTAATGCCTACCCTCAAGTACAGCACATGATGTAAATACAGGTGCTCATAATCAAGTGCCTGTGTTGGGCATTGTCATTGTCACACTGAACTGGGAAAGACATGTTTGTGCTATTAGATGAATGTGAGATAGATGTATTCTGGTGCCATTAATCACAATATCACTTTCTTCAAAATCTTCCTTTCTGTGTATAAAGCATATATTTGGAGAAGATTGACTCTTCCATTAAGATTTTTTGATGCACTATTTGTCTATTGAAATGTTTTCTTTAATCATGACCAAAGTAGTATCTAAGAGTAAACAAGAGAAAAGTTAAATTTTCATGTTTCTCATTGAAACTTATAATTTTATAAACCAGACACTAGAGTTAAGGTAGCTACATTAGTGAATGTTTATCAGCTTGGTGGAAAAGAAATCACACTGGGCTCTGACAAGTGGCGTGGGCTCAGGTTGTACTGAGGCTACTACCTATGTGAGCAAAATGAGACTTCTTATTTCTCTAAATGTAAGCTTTTGCATCTAATATCCTAAGAAGTTTAATTAGCTCAGTCCTTAGAATCTCTGAAATTGTATAATTTTGGAATTTGCAGGTAAATTAAAATTATAATACTGGATTTAGAACAGATATATCTTAATAGGCATTAGTTAGCCTTATTTTCTTCATTGCCAACATTTCCAGTCTATCTGCATATGTCATAATTCATCCTTTTTGATTCATCTGAACAGATTGTGTCAATAGCAACCAGCGACAGGGAAATTTCATAGGTTGCCACCCAATGGTACTAATCCAATTGCCTTAAAGCAGCATGCATTGAATTAGTTTGAACCACTGTGAAGTTTCCTAATTAAATTTTTCTTTTCAAGATTTCAAGCTTATATTTCTAAAGAGTATGGTTTCATTCAATGGTGGTGTCATTTATACAAGGCCCAGATGATGGGACTGGGAAGATTTAATAATTCTTTTTTCTTTTTTTTTTTAATAGTGGGACAGAGAGAAAAAGAATCAATTTAGTTTTTCATGTGGCTTTTGTGGCTCAGACACTAGTTGTGTATATGGTGCTGGGGTTTGAACTTGCGTACTCACGCTTGCCAGGCAAGCGCCGTAATCGCTGAGTCATTGCTCCAGCCCTGTATTTCTTTTTTTACCTAGGCTTTTTCTTGATCCTGGAATCAAACTAATCTCTGATTTTATCTGTTCCTTTCTGCAACAGCCACCACCAAAATGAATATGCAGTTAAACGTGTAAGGCTTACAAATTGAAAAGGAGTAAGCCATTTAAAAAAATTAAACACATTATAAATAAATTATTGGTCATTTCCATTCCAAATGAAAGTGGGAGTTTCAGATTGAAGCAGTTTTATAGTGCATGTTTTCTTGGTGTTTCAGGGAGACACTGGTGGGCCATTAGTATGTAGACACGAATATGGTCCCTTTGTTCTCTGTGGTATCATCAGCTGGGGAACTGGCTGCGACCAGCCATGGAAGCCAGGTGTTTTTGCCAGGGTGAGGGTCATCTTGGACTGGATCCAATACAAAATCAAAGGTAAGTTGTTCTTAGATATTATAAAATAATGCCTCTTTCTTTAGAGTGGTGTGGAGATTGCTAAGTATGGTATAAATGAATCTTATAAAAGATGAGTCATATTTCATTTAATTTCTAAACAAATTAAAAACAAGATTATATAGGAATAACTTCTCCCTTGGGCATAATTTGGGTAAAACTGAGTTTTCCTAAGGCTACTTTAATCCTGGATTTGCTTCGTTTGACAATAACCATTTCGGGAATGACTACATTTTGTCCTTAGGCTTTCATCTTTATTGTTATTGTATCCTCCCCAAATACAGGTCCTGCTTCAATTCAGCCAAAGAATAAAAGCAAAACCTTAATAAAACAACAATCATCACCATCCATACCTTCAATAGACAGTGCATCTGGACCAGGTAAGTCATGTTCACTCATTCATACATCCAGAAACAATTGAGCAAAAAGCATTGTAAATCTGGGTCCACTAATTTTCTTTGGAATGCCATACTCTGCAGTTTCTTTCTGATGGAAGGAGCCACAGGAGAAGAGTTGTTGTTGTCTGGGGATATTTTCAATCCTAGATTATAGCAGTTGTAGGTGATAAATCTTGTGAATTTTGGGGAACCTGCATAGACTTATTTTAAATTCTTGAGATGGGTAAAAAGATAGGCAGTCAGAGTAGACAGAATGATGGCATTCAGTAAGGAGGAAATCACTGACAGTCATTTTTTTTCTAAGAGGGCAAAGAGCATCCACTGTTATAACCCTCTCTTTCTAACAAGGCCTTCTGCTAACAAAGGTGTTCTGGACACAGGCTTTTCTTCTGCTGATAAAGGTGCTAGTGGGCCCAGGACAAAAGACTAGATCAGACCAGAGCTTCTGTGCCCTGGAAGAGGGAAGGCAATGATTAATCAAGGGGGGAGAATCTTGAGAGACTATAAGAAAGATGAGCCAGACCCATCTCTTTGAGTTCTCAGCTCTTCTCCTGGAGAAGCTATTTTTCTATCTTTTCTTAAATAAACTGTTTGCTCCGTTTGCCTCGGTGTCCCTCAGTTTCATTCTTCAACTCCAAGAGACATGAACCCACATCCACAAAATCAGCATCATCCTGAGCTATTAGTTCCTACCTGAATAAAGGTCCATAGACTTCCAGAAGTCTTTCTTGGTGAAGACTGTGTATCAAATGACCAAGACTGGCATCAGAATTAATACTTCTCTAGGGATAGAGATGTATGTAGCTCAGTGAAAGCTCTTGCCTAGTGTGTGCAAGGCCCTTGGTTTGATCTCAAGCACTAAAATAAAAAAAATTGCTGTTAATTTTTCCACAATTGTCATTGTTTGCTAAGAGGATTTTGATTTTAGTTAAAAAAAAAAATTAACATCAACCAGAGAATTAGTAGTCTGTAACAGACTTGTAAGAAGAAAAGTTCTATGATGCCATAGTCTTTTCCTTTTCACCCCCTTCTTCTACCCCACTGCAACATGCACTCAACCCAAGGTGACAACTACAAAGAGTTGGAAGAAAATTGAAAAGGGTACAAAATAGGTAGAAGGCAGAGCCAGAGGGATGCCTTAAGTAGAAGAAAGGGGATGGGACCAACTTCTCAAAAACAAGGGTGGTATTAGTTAGAAGTGATGCCAGTATGGAAGTCAGATTTGTGTCCCCCAGAGTTGAAAAATGAAACTGAGGGATGGTAAGAGATGAGCATAGCAGACACATTTTAAGAAAATAATTGAAAACAGAGCATAGGAAGCAGAGCAAGTGTCCCCCAGAGTGGGAGAAGTAGACCTCAGAGCAAAGGGCCTAAGGAGCAGGTGAGATTTGCTTTTTTTATAGTTTATTAAGAATTCTCCGGCTGGGGGGCTGGAGTGGTGGCTTGGCAGTTACAGTGCTTGCCCAGCATGCCTGAGTACATGGGTTCAAATCCCAGCACCCACATACACAACTAAGTGTCAGAGCAATGAAAGCCATGTGAAAAACTCAATAACAATTGATTCTCTCTCTGTCTCTGTCCGTCTCTCTTAAAAAAAAAAAAAAAACTCCCTTCCATTAGTTATTGCCTCTCATCCCCCAAACCTAGGGACATGGGAGAAGTTCTGGTCTTTGATCTGTGTCTGCTAGCATCTTTATCAACAGAAGATTTGTGCATGTCCAGAGAACACCTTTTGCTAGCAGAAGAAATGTCAAGCTGATATACTATTTGTCTACCTGGAACAGCAGGAGCTTTTTTCCCCTTAAAAGGCCCAATTTCTTCTTTATTGCCCCAAAATTCCAACTACACTGACTGCCCAAATTTTTCTCCTGGCTCAGAAGTAAATTTCATTCATAGATTTTTAGAGGAAAGGCAGACCATTAAGATAGTGATACAGGTGTGCTGGTGGGGTATGGGTGCTTGTAGACAATTTCTCTTCTGATTGCTTCTATTTTCTCAGCAGATAAAAGAAGGGGCTGTGTAACAGGGTTTGACAATTTTAAAAGAAAATACAGCCAAGTATGAGAAATGATACAGTTCATAGGCTAGAAGGATATGGTAGGGTTACTGAGCAGCATAAAAATCCTAAGATGAATGATGAAGAATTTAGCAAGAGATTTCCTGTTAGCTTAGATGGAGGTTTTCCTCTGGAGGCAATGAGGTAGATGCAGAGTGGGTGGAGAGTAGATCTAAGCATAGTGAAGTTTCCCCGAGTATATGAGAATGTAAGGGCATTAAGGGTATGTTTGTAAAGAAGTGATTAAAATGATGGATCAATGAAATTTAAGATAGGTAAAGAATGAAATAAGGATGAGAGATGGGTTTTGGACAAGGGAAATATAAATTACAGTCCCCAAAGGTAAAATGTTTGGGGAAGCTGAAAAGATGGAAGATTGTGGTTGAAGAGAGTAATGCTTGAAACTGAGATTGTGGAAGGCTTGAAGATTACTACTATTGGCCAAATCTCTAGGGGCTGACCATTGGGATGAATGGCCAAGGTCAGGTGGAATATGTGCTCATTGAAGGAAAGTTGAGGAATTGGGAATCTTCACTGCTAGAACCATCATCTGTATTGCTGTTGAAATCATCAAGAAGTATGACAAAAATAGAGTTGGAGTCTGACCACTAAAATCAGGAATGAGGAAGAGTGACCCAGGACTTTATTTGGCAATACAAGAGTCAAAGAAACAATGCTGGTATTTTGCTAATTTGAATAAAAGTAAATATGGAATACAGGCTGAGATAGCAGATATGAGTCCTAAAAATTTCAGGGATCTGAGTTAAATGAATATCAATGAATATCATTTAATACCTAGAAAACATTTTGAAAGGAAAAGAGAGGGCCTGACCACCCCAGTCATGGTAAGGGTCATTAAGTGGTAGTGATAGTGTCCATCTGATTTATTATTATTATTATTTGTTATTATTTATCAGGGATTGAACCAAGGGGTGCTTAACCACTGAGTTACATCTCTAGACCATTTTATTTTTTGTTTGAAGACAGGTTCTCACTTAGTTGCTTAGGGCTTCACCAACTTGCTGAGGCTAGCTTCAAACTGAATTCTCCTTTCTCAGCCTCCTAAGCTACTGGGATTATAGGCATGTACCATACCCAACCATCTAATATATTCTTTGCATTCCATTCAAGCTATTAGAAAACTCATGTTAAGGTGCTGGAGCATTAGCTTAGCAGTTGTGGCACTTGCCTGGCATGCATGAGGACACAGGTTTGAACTCCAGTACTATGTACACAACAAAGTGTTGGAGCAACAAAAGCCACATGAAAAACGAAGAATTGATTCTTTCTCTCAAACGAAAAAAAGAATAAAAAATTCATGTTAAATGTAAAAATATTTCTGTCATATGCTCGAATACTTATACATGCCGAAGAACTTTGAAATTTTTATATATGAAAGTGTTTCTTTGTTTTAGTTCTATGAATATTTTGAGACAAAATGATAGGACTATGTCACATCATTCACCCACTCCCACCACTTGCTTTTTTTTTTTTTTTTTTGAACAACCATACTAGTTTTTAACAATATAAAATGTGTATAGATTCTGGATATTAGAATTACCCCCCGGAGTGCCCCCCAATTACGCACCCTTATCCCTCCCTTCCCCTTCCCACAATATCTCTAAAAAAGTATTATGTTGTATAATATTACACCTTATCTGGATTTAACACATGCTAATAGACCAACTTTCTCACTGGCCAGGGTCTAGTCCCAACCTCCACAGATGAGTGGAGACAATCGACCCTTAGTTCTCTGGGTTAAGCTGATTTTACTCAGCATAATTTCTTCAATAGCCATCCATTTATCTTCAAAGGCTGCAGAATCATTGTTTCTAATTGCTGTGTAAAATTCCATGGTATAAATGTACCACAGTTTTTGGATCCATTCTTCCAGTGAGGGACATCTGGGTTGTTTCCATAATCTAGCAATAATAAATTGAGCTGCTATGAACATAGATATTGCTGTGTCACTATAATGTGCTGATTCTAAGTTCCCTGGAAAGATACCCAAGAGTGGAATAGCAGGGTTGTATGGTGGGCTCATCCCTAGTTTTTTGAGGATTCTCCACACTGCTTTCCAGAGGGGCTGTACCAGTCTGCAGCTCCACCAACAGTATGTTAGTGTGCCTATCTCTCCACAGCCCCTCCAGCATCTGTTATTGTTTATTTTCTTCATTTTTGCATTCTGACTAGCATAAGGTGATATCTTAATGTAGTTTTCATTTGCATTTCTCTGATTACTAGTGATTTGGAGCACTTTCTCATGTATTCATTGGCTTGATCAATCTCCTCTGGTGAGACGTTTCTATTTAGCTCTTTGGCCCATTTATTAATTGGGCTGTTAGTGTTTTTGTAGTTGAGATTTTTGAGGATTTTGTAGATTGTGGATATGAGACCCTTGTCAGAGGTATCATAGCCCATGATTCTCTCCATTTCCATAGGAAACCTGTTGATTCTTTTGATTGTTTCCTTGGCAGTACAAAAGCTTTTTAGCTTTATGGCATCCCATTCACTGATTTTTGACTTTACTTCCTTCACTTTTGGAGACCTGTTGAGAAAGTCTTTGCCTACTCCCAAATGCTGAAGTGTTGGACCTAATTTGTCTTCTATCAGTTGCAAGGTAGCTGGTTTAATACCTAGCTCCTTGATCCAT
>PVKS010033251.1:0-13923 GCA_004027875.1 Aplodontia rufa
TATGAAAGCATGTTTTAAGGAGTTTTAGATATCAAAACTTCTCTTGGATTAAAAAATAAAATCTGAAGGAAACGAATATTATTGAACTGTTTGCTCTTCTGAACACCTCACCTTTCATGATGCAATAAGTTACTCTGAATTTCTTGGCAGAACTTTTGACAGCTGTTGCTTTGAATGGATTCCATTCCCATATTCCTTATGGGACTTTGTTTTTAAAATAGACTACTGTGATTGAAATGAACTCAATATGTAGTAAGTTATAGTTATCTTCAGTATATCTTTAGTTACTTAGGTCTCAAATGTTCAATTTTAGCATACTTAGGGTGAGTGATCAAAAACATGGATTTTCCTTTGATTTCTTACCAATGTCTGAACAATCATAAAACATTTTTCTCTTTAGATGTGATTTGATTCTGTAGTCTGTTTCTAAATATGTGCCTGTTTCTTAAATGATTCTCACAGCCATGCTAATAACAGATGTGTACTTAGATGTTCAATAAGTTAATATCTGGAATTAATGTGTTTCTTGCCATTGTGACAGGCATTTGCAAATATCTCCTTTTAAGCAGTAGTTAGAAAGATATAAAATTGCAGTTTTAACACCTTAGAGCTAATAAAAGCATTTGTTCAGTACAAACTAGAATTACACCTTCTGACTGGATATCACCAAGGGAATGTGATTTTAACAATATAAAAATACAAATTTAACATCTCATAGCAGCCAGATCCTCTCATATTATTGACAAGTGGGATCATTAGGTTGTGGTTTGAACATTATGAATGCAAACTAAATGAAATAGGAGTTAAGAGGTCTTGTTCCTCTTCTGGTTAAATATAACACAAATAACTTTGGTTTCTCTTTCCAACTGGTTTACTCTATTTCAAGTATACTCTTAAAACAATGATTTCAAAGGATCATTTACATTGATCCTTTAGTTATGGGCTTTTTGTTATGGTTTCTACATCATGACTCTGTGGTGCAAGTTCCTAGTATGAGGTAGGGATTTGGTTTCTGGAGTCCTCAAGCCCACCTATCTTGCTAACTTCAGCACAGGCTAAGGGAGACTGCCCACCAACACTGACAGATCAGTCACCCAGTGGCAGTTTGAATTACTCCATGGGCCACCCTGCTTTGCTTGTTTGTGAGGAGAAATGCATCTAGTTATGTGACCCTCCCAAGAACAACACAAAGAGCAGCAGACATGGAGGGACAGACTTTAAAAGCAATGTAACCCGATTCTAAAAGCTGCTGCCTACCCCCAAACAGGCTTTTGGATGCTGTCTTGCAAATATGCCCTGAAGAAGCCCATGTGTCAGTGTGAGCAAGGTAGCATGGGTACATAGTTGCTTTTAGGTTTGTATAGTTACCTTGTATGTTTACTAATGTATGTGATGGTAAAGGAGACTTTGTGAAGAAGCACTGCAGGGTTTCAATTGATGATAGGACTTGTTCTAGTTATAGAAGCCATGCTTTGCCATCAGCAATTGGGGAATGCTTATTTTTCATGTCTTATGAATTTTCCTATCTTATTTCAGGCTATTTTCATGGCTGAGGGAGGTTGGAAAAAGTAGGCTTATGATTCTGAAGACTAGATGATAGTAGTCTTCAAAAGGACTTAAACTGGAATTAAGGAACTACAATAAGGAAACCTTCAGGTACCAGTTACATCCTAAAGCACTCTGTTGAATAACAGGACTAGGTCCTAAAGCTCCTTCAGGGAGCTCTGCCCTGGTACTGAATGCAATAACCCTATTGTATGCAGCTTGGATCGACTAAGTTGTTATTCTTGTATGTCAACTTATGTGACAGTTTAAACTGTACCCTTCTTGGGAACCAGGTATACTCTCTTCTTTAGCACTGCCATTATTTTTGTCTTCAGCACAAACAAGATATTTAAGTGAGCCAGAGGCCAAAAGAGCCATTTTAGTCTTCATAGCTATTGGCAGAGAGAGTGAGTTGATGGTCTATTTTAACCTCGAAAGTTAAAAAAAATGTATATTTTTTCACTACAGGTACATTAAACAGTAAAAAGTGTAACAGCAAAGTATATATTTGATGCCTTCTGTCTTTTCATGATAATGTGCTAACAAGTTGCGTTAATATTTTACTCAGCCAGAGTCTCATTCATTTGCTAAGCATTGGGAATATTATGTATATTGATCTTAAATAAATATCTGAGAGTGCCCTATATTTGGATTGTGACTTGTGGACTCAAGCTAACTTTTACTGCCTCTTTTTCACATTTGTTGAAAAATCTGTGAAGAACATAGTTAAGAATCTCCAACTATGGAAAATGTACATGATGTGAAACTGGGGTGCTATGTTAAAAATAAATATATGATAATTAAGTGGCTTTTATGGAGTCTTGATCAATATTTTGTGGTTTGCATTTACTCTCATGTATACTTCATGCAGGTGATGTGAAAAGGAGGTGGAGGTCTTCTGAATGAAATCAGAGTAAGATTTGGTTATTCTCATCTCCTGGTGATGTGAGATGGGCCCTTCAATGTTTGCACACAGTAAACACTTGGCAGTCAAGGGATACCATGGCTAACTCATGCTACATTTTAAAGGTCCTTTGAACTGAAAAATTTGGCTTAATGTGGAGTCAGGTTATTTGCTTTATCTTTTTAGTGTTTTTTTTTTTTTTTTTTTTTTTTTGCTTAAGAAGCTTCCCATCGTGGCATCGTTAGTGGAAATGAGGGTGATAAGGAAAGATCAAGAAGCATTGACTCAAAATCCTGACCTCAGTTTTGCACCTCAGTTGCAGTTTCTTACCTTGAAAATTTAAATAATTTTAGGAAGAAGCAGTCATATCACTTTCATGTCCTGGACATCAGTCACATAACAGTGGTTTTACAATTTTAGGAGGAATTGGATGGATTTCCTGTTTTATTGCTGCATCTATTCATGAGTTTGTTCTGCCCCCTGCCTCACTTTCTTTCCACAGATATTTATTTACTGTGTCCTGACTGTGTAACCAAGAACTATATATTAGTAGTGGGAGATGAGACCAAGAGGACAGAACCCCTTTTGTCAAGGAGTCCACCGCCTAGTGGGGCAGAGACCTTCAGAAGAATTGCAGTGTGAGATAGGTGCTATGAGGTTATTAGGATAGGCTAACTGTGGAGATGAACAGCCCCAAGAGTTCAGTGACATTCACTCCTCTGACCATCCAGGTTTGATGTTCATAGCTGGGCCATTTTCCCTGTGGTTATTAAGGGACTGAAACTCCTTCCATGTATGACTTCATTGCCTTCTAGGGCTGGGAAACTTTCTCCTAACCAGTGGGTGGAGAAAAGAGACTGTGGAGAGGATACATTTACTCTCCATAGAAGGGACACATTCATTTTCATTTCCTGGACATCAGCCACATGACAATGGTTACACATAAGGGAGACTAGGAGATGTAGTCTAGCTGTGAGCTTAGGAGGAAAATCAGAAGATGCAAGGCCAGATTGCTCTGAGAACACACAGGAGGTGCATCTGAACCAAGCTGTGGGGATCTCGAAAGGCTTTGTGGAAGAAGAATCTTAAAGAGGATCAAGCGTTAACTATGAAGAAGAGGGTGTTCCCGGTAGGGTGTACCTGCTAAGGTAAGGTAGAGTGAGAGCATAATATATTCCAGGGGAATGCAAAGAGATTCTACTATTGATGGGATGGATGGGCATGGAATGTGGAGGAGTGGAGGTGGCAGAGGTAGGACACAAGGCCAGATGGGAAGGCTTTGCATGAGAAGGCATAAACGGTCCTGAGATTAAAGCTACTTTCAAGACTTAAGAACAAATGCATGACAGGAAACCAGTGTGGAGACTCCTCATAAAACTAGGGCTGGAGCCACCTTATGAACCTGCTATCCCACTCCTGGGCATTTTCCCAAAAGAGCTAGAATCAGCTTATTACAGAGACACAGCTACATCAATGTTTATAGAAGCTCCATTTACAATAGCTAAACGATGGAACCAACCCAGTTGTCCCTCGATGGATGAATGGATTCAAAAACTGGGATGTAACTCAGTGTTAAGAGCACTTGGGTAGCATATGTGAGGCCTGGAGTTCAGTCCCAGTATTGCCAAAGGAAAAAATAAAGGTTGAAGGAAAGCCAAGTGGAAGAAAGATAATGCTGGGAGAATGGAGTAAAGGAGAGCAAAGCAAATTAAATACAGACACAGAATTGTGATGTAGGATGTTTGAAATTCAAATAAAATGGACTTGGATCTTAACCCATTCATGGTGGAAGCCTGCATCACAGGCTTTCTGGTGATTTTGAGAGGCAGAGGTAATGGAGGAATTGATTTTCTCAATTCTCTAGAGCAATTTAACTGTCTCCTCACCACCGCCAGGGACATCCCTTCACATTGCCAAAGTTGCATCAAAAAGCTCTGCTAGGGGCTGCAGTGGTGGTTCAGCAGTTTCAGCACTTGCCTGGCATGCACGAGGACCTGGGTTCGAACCCCAGCACCACGTACAAAACGAAGTGGCGGAGCAACGAAAGCCACATGAAAACTAAATAAAATTGATTCTCTCTCTCACACACCGTTCCTCTTTCTCTCTTTTTTCTAAAAAAAAGGCTCTGCTAAATTAGTCCATTAATTCAAAGCCCCCCAGGGTCCAGGCAGCCATAAAAGTGAGGGAAGTGAGTCAGGAATAAGATGAAAAGTGGCACTGGAACATCTGCTTCAGTGGTAGGAAACCATAGGGAATGGCAGAGACTTTGGCAAATTGGAGCCTGCTTACCTGTTTCTGAAGGCATCCCTACATTACTGCTATGCAGGCTCCTTTTTTGCTAGATTTCTGGTTCCTTGACTCAGTAACTTCTCTCCCTCACTGCTCCCTGCAAGTCTCTTTTGTGTTATTTACTTTCTTGTTGAGTTGTAACATACATGCACAAATTTTAAGTGTTCTGCCCAATGAATTGTCAAGGTATTGGAGGATTTGCAGTAGCAGATTTGAAGACTTATAAGGCTAGAGTAATTGAGATAGTGCAGTATATACTGTTGAAAGTGATAGATTAATGGTACAGAGCAGAGAGCTGAGAAATATATCCACGAATATACAGTTCCTTGATTTACAATAAAAGCCATCATAATTCAGTGGTGGAAAAGATGATCTTTTCAATAAATGGCACTGGAGCAATTGGATATCCAAATGGGAAAAAAATGAAACTGAAATCCGTACCATGCACAAATATTAATTCAATATGTATTATAGTTATGAATATGAAAGGTAAAAGCTTCTAGATGAAAACACGTGGGTATCTTCATGAATTTCATAAAGTATTTTAAAAAAGGCACACAAAACACTGAAGGAAAAGATTGAAAAATTTATTTCATTAAAGTTCTTAACTTTTGTTTATCGGAATTCATGACTAAGAATTTTGGCAAGCTGCAGAACAGTAGAACTTATTTGCAATACATCTGTCATAGGATACTTGCTTATTTTTTTTCTGTTGGGAACTATTTCCAGTTTTAAACACTGAGGGAAAAGAAACCCACTGCACAGGCTGACATTATGCAGGCCAAACAAAACAGGTCTGTGAGCCAGTTCAGGCCCACGCCTTGCCAGTTTGCAACCTCACCTTTAACAGCACAAAAGAGTATAGAGGCTTTAATATTTCTGTGTTTTCTTATTCTTTCCTTGACCAGTCTCTTTGAGGGAAAAAAACAATGTAGAGATCTTTTTCTCAATAATCAGAATTTTCCCTTAGATGGCAAAATGGCTGGTTTTGGTGAGCTTAGGTTTTAAACAGTACTTTCTCCCCTGCTGATAAGACACAATAATTAAAGAAAATATTTTATTTTTTTATTTCCTTTTTTTGTTAAAATATTTTAAAGTATGATTCAGATCAACTTTTTTATTGATTGCCACTGTGCATTCAGCATGGCTTGGCTGAGGCTAATTCTCTTTTCACTTTACTTTCTGACTCTAGAATTTCTCAGCATCTCTGGTTGAGAGTCTAGGGATCTGGGAAGTCATCTTTGAGCTGCATTAAGATCAGGACATGAGGAAACAGACGAAATTTAAACGTTTAGCAGTTTAAACTTTTAAACTTTATACCTTTTTCCCAAACTCTGGTTTTGGTCTCTCTCTTATGGTGTAAATGGAGGCAGTGGAGTGGAGGAAAACTTATGGTTCGCTCTTCTAACCCTGTTGAATAAGAGGTGATGGCTGGAAGGACAGCACTCTGCTACATTAGCATAATAGTTAAAAGTTTAGGATCTGCAGTTAGAGTGCCTGGATTCGAACTAGATTCCAGCTCTACTTGGAAACAGTTTTGCAAGCTTGGGCAAGTTCCTTCTCCGTGCCTCACTCCCTCATCTGTAGGTTACAAGTAATAGTGTGTGTCACTTAGGGTTGTGCCAAGCAATGGCTAGACGTGTATAGGTTAAATTAAAATTTGACTCCTGGCTGGTTGTCCGGCCTTGAAATTGTGCCAGGCATTGGAAACTAGAAGACAAACAGGTCCCTGTCTCAGAGACCACCAGCCTGCGTACCTGATTTCAATAGAGGCAATCAACTTGACCCCTCCCTGTTCTTTGAACTGGCCAAAATGTGACCACTGGGTGGGTAGATGACATTCTTTTTCTTATGGAACCTGATAATGGCTAAAATCTGAAGCCACTCAGGATGATTATGATCATTCTGTGGAGTACTCCTAGAAATTGAAACTACAATTATCCTGCAGATGTGGAAACCTTGAACCCTAAGAAGTGACGTTAACTTACAACATGGCAACATGATAGGGAAAAAAGCCTAGATTGCCTTGAACAAATTATTAGTAGAAATATGAATATGGAGACTGTTAATGAGGGCTCAGGAGGATTAAGAAGAGTTATAGTGAAATCCTAAATTGCCTTAGATGATACCTAAATAACACAAAGAGGTTTAGTAGTAATCTTGACTTGGAGAATACCATTGCTGAAGACTTATAAGGAAGCAAGAAACATATTTTTGGAAACTGGAGTAAGGGGGATTGTTATGGTGTCAGGGAAGTTAGCAGAATTGTGTTCTGCAATTAGTAGAACTTATGAAAAGATAAACTTGGATATTTATTTGAGGAGATTTCCCACAAAAATATTGAAAGTACAGCTTGGTTTCTTCTTTGTGTGTTGTAAAATGCGGGAGGAAAGAGATAAATGGAGGAAAGAATCACTAACCAAATATGTGCTTGTTGATTTGGGAAATTTGCAGCCTGTTTAGATTACGGAGGGCAACCTATTACTCACATAAAGGCTCTCTGAAGAGGTTAAAGGTGTGACTTACAAATCATTACAAACAAACCAGAGTCTCTGTAGAAAGCCTGAGGGCGTGTTTCCTCTGCCGTTTTAAGAAAAGCCCAAAACAGGAAAGACTATCTCAAAAATGTTTGTAGACCTGACTTCTTTCTAATGGCTCAAATTCATATGACATTCACAAGAGAGTCACAAAGTTCTTGAGAATTTTATACCAATAGGAACACTACTGCCATGAACCAAAAGGAACAGAGTACATGACATGAAGAAGGCCAGGAGATTCACCAAATTCTGCTGGAAGGACACAAATCCTCAGGTGTACAAGCATGGACCCAACATTCATGAAAAAGGAAGGTTGACTCAGAATTTGGAACCAAGAGTCCAGAGGGTAGCATTGAGAGCCCTGAAGGTAATGTTGAGAGGCAACAGAGCATTATTCTAAAACCTGGAAACTGAATGGAGTTTGGCTGGATTTCAAAATATTTTGGAACATCGATTCATTTTTACCTTCCATTCCCCTCTTTTTTGAATCATAGCTTTTATCTTGTCTGTCTCATCATTTTATGTTGAAAGCAAACTTGTTTCTTTAGTTTCACACATACACAGATGGAGAGGGATTGGGCCCTTGAGTTGTACTTAAGAGATCATTCCCAGATCCTCATTTGTGCCTGATGATATAAATGATAAGATATGGGACTTTTGAACTAGTGAGATTTAGATGAGATCTTTGGACTTTGAGTTGATGCCATAATGGGATGAGATCTTTGGGAACTTTGGGGTGAAGCAAATGTATTTTACATTCCATGGATGGGACCCATGGAATCCACCCGAAGGCAGACTGTGGTGAGCAGAATTTTGGCTCTCATAAGCTCTACCCTCTGGTGTTACTCCTATGGTTATAGTGTGTTGTACAATAAAGAGAACTGTAGAGATGTAATTAAAGTTAGTAATCAGCTAACCTTAAAATAGGGAAATTATCCTGGATTTTCCAGCAAATTAAATGTAATCACATGAGCCCTTAAAAACAGAAGGAATGCAGCAGAAGAGGAATTCAGAGAGATTTAAAGCATGAAAAGAGCTTGAAGATGGAGAGGGTGAGGAATATAAGGCAGCCATAAGGAACCCTGAGTCTCCTAGTTGACAACAATAAGGAAACAGGGACCTTAGCCCTGTAGTCAAAAGGACCTGAATTGTGTCAACAGCCTGAATGTGCACACAGCAGATTCATCCCCAAAGCTTCCAAAAAGATTACAGCCTTTCCAACACCTTTATTTCATTTTTGAGAAGACTCAGCTGAGCCATGCTGTACTCAGACTTTTGACCTATGGTCCTGTAAGATAAATTAGTTTTCTTTAAGCCCCTGTGTTTGTGGTAATTTGTTATGGCAGCAGCAGGAAACTAATACAAACTCCTTGTTCAATTTCCAACATTATGGTGTCCACCAGGATTTTCCCAGGGTTAGAATAGGAGGGGATAGGGGAAAGGCTAAAAGATAAAGGACCCTTTCTGACCTGTCTGAGCATTCATAGGTTTTGTGGAAGACTGTATTTTGGAAAATAATGTTATAGAGGTACAGTGGGTGCTTCTGCTGGATGTCTAGAGATTCTTTTCTTGGTATCAGTCTTGCAGGGCAGTTATTTCCTCTCCAGTTCCTGTACCTGGCCACGAAAGCAGCCTTTCTTGGAACAGTTGTAGAGAGATGCTGTAACAGTGAGGTTAGGGAAAGAGACATCAGGCAGCCTGGACTGTAGGCATGGGGGTTGGACAGGGGACCTTCTAGAGGAGGACTGTGAGGGCTAAGTGCTAGCAGCTGGGCCCCAAATATCTCCAACAGAAAATAGAAAGATAAAGAACAAGCAATCTGAGGTGAGAAGTTCTGGGCTAGAGTCCTGGATGTTGTTTCTAGACTGTGGCTCTGTGAAAATCATTTTTCCTAACTTGTTCTTGGCTTTCAGTTATAAAATGTGAATACAGAAGACACCCACATTGGGGAACTGTAGCCCCAACTAAATAGTGTGACACACTGAAGGCATTTTGTCAGTTGTGCAGTGTAAGTCCTAGTTGGAATTTATTACACTCGACACCAAAGTCAAATCAACAGACTTTGATTGCGCTCTTCATACAAACTGTCTTGGAGAATGCAAAGGAGACTGTGCCTTGCTCCTACTAAACGGCAGATGGGGCTGCCTGTTTTAGTCGGCTTCTCTGTTTCTATGACCAAAAGACCTGACAAGAAAATTTTAGAGGAGGAAAAGTTTTAATTTGGGGCTCATGGTTTCAGAAGTCTCAGTCCATAGATTGCTGAGTCCATTGCTGTGTATCTGAGATGAGGCAGAACATCATGGTGCAAGAGTGTGGTGGAGGAAAACAGCTCAGGATGTGACAGGTAGAAGAGAGGGGGGGAGATATGTACCCCTCACCACAGGCAAAATAGAAACCCCAAAGGGCCACATCCCTGGTGATTTATGTCTTCCATCCACACCTACCTGCCCACGGTTACCACCCAGTTAATCCCTATCAGGGGATCAATACATTGATTAGGTTAAGGTTCTCATAACCCAATCATTTCACCTCTGAACTTTCTTGCATTGCCTCACACATAAAATTTTCAGGGACACCTCAGATCTAAACCACACACTACCATTGTGGGATCCCCTACAGGCACGGCTCACGTATCCCTGATTTCATAGCTCTAGTATGCTGCAGAGGCAGGAACTGACAGGCTGCCTTTCTACCTCCTTTCTACTTTTACCAAGGTAGTTTTCTAGGGAGATGGGATGGAAGAGGCTGAGGTAGAACTGTATAAAGGGTTTTGTGACAATATGACTTCTGAATGATTTTCAAAAAAAGAAAAAAACATTTCTCCAGGAACATGCTATGAGATGTGTACGTGTGTGTGCATGCATGCATGCGCACATGTGTGTACATGTATTCACATGTACCTACATGTGGGAATGGGAAGAGGCCCCCAACAGCATAAAGGGAAACATTTAAATTAATTGATGTGAGACTGGGACTAAGCAAAGATATCCATTCTGTTGAATATCAGGTTCCTTTTGATTGTAGAACTGCAAGTGCCTGTGTACTACAGATAAGATCTGGACAGAATGTAACTGTGTTCTCTCCGGTCGGTTCTAATCTCCACTTGTGAAAGCTCTGGAACAGTTAGGCTCAGTACAGCAGCATGAATGGTGCATGTCTGCTTTCTGCAAGTAAGTAGGAAGATTTTCAAAAGCTATTGTGCTGTAAATGATTATGGGAGTACCTGGAATCATTCAGGGAGTTTCCAGAAGCCCAACAGCTTCCTAGAAGCAAATATAAATAAAAGAGAATAAAGCACTTGGCAAAGACTTCCCTAAGACTTCTTGGTAAAAGAATTTGCTATTTCACAAACTAAAATGTCCGGGACTGCAATGTAGTTCAGTAGCAAAGAGTCTGCTTTAGTATGTGCAGGGTCCTGGGTTCAACCCCCAGTACCAAACAACAACAACAGTTGTAAAAAAAATAAAGAGTGGTTTGTATCAGATTTTATTAAATTGCTTGACAACCTATGTAGAACCCAGGTTCCTTCTACCTTTTTGCTCTGCCATCCTAGAAGGCTGTTATTCCTCAGACTTGTCTCCTTTTTTTTTTTCTTAAAGAGAGAAGGACAGTGAAAGAGAGAGAAAGAGAGAGAGACAGAATCAATTTTTATTGAGTCCTTCACAAGGCCTTCATTGCTCTGGTACTCAGTTGTGCACCTGGGTGCTGGGATTTGAACCTGTGTACTCATGCATGCCAGGCAAATGCTGCACCCACCGAGTCACCGCTCTAGCCCAGACTTGTCTCCTTCTGATCACCAGGTAGCTATAGTAGTTGCTACTCTTCTGTTCTTTTTTTTTTAAAAGAGAGATGGACAGTAGAGAGAGAAAGAGGATCATTTTTTATTTAGTTTTTCATGTGGCTTTCATTGCTCCAACACTTTGTTGTGTACGTTGTGCTGGGGTTTGAACCCACATCCTCATGCATGCCAGGCAAGCACTGAAACCACTGAGCCACCATTCCAGCCCCTGCTCTTTTGTTCTTAATAGTGACATCTAAAGATAGGAAAAGCTAATTTTTTTCTGCAGTACAGGGGATTGAACCTAATGGCACTCTTCCACTGAGTTACATCACCAGACCTTTTTATTTTTTATTTTGACACAGAGTCATTAAGTGAGGTTGATCTTGAAATTGCAATCCTCATGCCTCAGCCTCCCGAGTAGCTGAAAATACAGATATGAGCCACTGCACCAGGCCCATCTTTTTTCTTTCTTTTTTTTTTTTTAAAAAGAGAGGGACAGGGGTTGGAGCAGTGGTTCAGCAGTTACAGTGCTTGCCTGGCATGCGTGAGTATGTGAGTTTGAACCCCAGCACCACATATGCAACAAAGTCTTGGAGCAACGGAAGCCACATGAAAAACGAAATAAAATTGATTCTCTCTTCTCTCTCTCTCTCTCTCTCTCTCTCTCACTGTCCCTCTCTCTTTAAAGAGTGTGTATGTGAGAGAGAGATTTGTAAATTCTCAGAGGAGTTGCCAAATTTATCCATTTTAATGTGAAATTTGGGCCTTATTGCCCTGAGAAAGGATATCTCCAACTTTGTTACATTTAATTATGTACCAAATTACTATGTAACTAAACCATTGCAAAACTCAGTGGTTTAAAATATTAAGTGTAAATGTAGCTAATGTGTCTGTGGTGTGATGATTTAATCCGAGCTCAGCTGAACAATGCACTTGGTCTTGCCTGGGCTCATTCATAAATCTGGCAATTCACCATCAGTTAGTCCAAGATATCCTTTGCTCAAAGGAGTAGGGGGGTCTTAGCTCTGCTCCATGTCTTTAATCCTGGGCATGTTCTCATGGAGATGGAAGAGGGCAAGAGTGAGCCAGTCTAATCATAGAAAGTCCTTTTAACCTTCTGCCTCTGTTATCTTCTCTTATATCCTAAAGGATTCATAAGGCTGAGCCCAGAGGCAGCAGAAACATACCAAAAAGATACATGGCAGAGGTGTTGTGGATACAGGGAAAAGTGGAAAATTGGGGCAATTTGTCCAGTCTATCACACTTACCAACACTTTCTTCCCAGAGGTGATTAGTAACCATGTCACAGTTGCTATTTGCAAAACCATTTCATTTCCAATGTCTGGATTTTTGGAGGCTTTTAATTACCATGTTTATGTGACACAAATCATTCATTGACAACCTGTTGTGTTCAAGTCTCCAGCTCAGCACCCCCACTCATTAGGATAAGAAATTGCTTTATAGAGCTACTGCTTTGTGCAATGAGCTTGCCCTCTCCTTTTCTTCTCAGATAGCTTATGAAAACAAGCAACTAAGGGGTAGCAAAAACAAAAACCCCAGGGGAGCAGAGTTGCTAAACAGTGACAAAAAGGAAAATACGTACTTTTAGGCTGAGAATAAACTGAGTCATGGCTGAGATTGCCTTAGTTACCCATCAGAAGTGTTGAAAAGCAGTCAACTCCAAGCCAGTTGTACTTATTGTTGCTTATTTTTAATTCTACTGGGTTTATAACAGTAATTTTAAAGAATATATTTAGGATTGAAAAGCAAGTATTGGGCTGGGAATGTAGCTCAGTGGTAGAGCCCTTGCCTAGCATTTGCAAGGCCCTGGGTTCCATCCCCAGCACTGTCCCTCCAAAAAAAGCAAGTGTTTAGGTTCTTGAAATTCTTGATGGTCTTGTATTTGAGGGGAGTGTCTTCCTTAGTAATTTTTTTTCTAAGAAATAACTCATTTATTCATCAAAGGGGTCCACTATGTATTTGTCTTAGTTGGGATTTCTCAGAAGCCAGACTTGAGACAAGAAATCAAATGCAAGTAGTTCATGTGGAAGTAGAGGAAATATCAGTAAGGAAGCAGCCAGTGAGGCGTGTGCAATCCATCCAGTTAGCTCTGTGGGCAACTGGAGAGTATAACGCTGTTGGAGAGCTCTGGGAAACTCTAGAACATGTGTTTCCTAGTTACTACACCTAAGGCACAAGGAAGCTGGGGTCACTTATTTAGGGTAGTTTCTCTGGGGTCATTAATTTCCTGGTACTTCTGGCCTGAAAAGTGGTCAAGCAAAGTGGGCTTCAGCAACCAGACAAATTCATCAGGCAAATGCAAATGTTGGCTGTGGGAAGCCAGGAGAGCACCTGATGTAGCAAGGATGAGGACTGCAGGGGTGTAAGGGAAGAGCACTCACAGAACCTTCTACGTTTCTCTTGCATGTTTCCATACCCCAGCTATAGGTATTAGAATAGTTATGCCTACAGAAAATTCACCTTCTCTATTTGAGTGAAGCACCAAATTGTTAAGTTTTCATCGAAGAATAAAATGCAATATAATTCATACATTTTACAGCTTTATTAAGGTAAAACTGATGTACAATAAACTGTACCTACATAAAGTGTGCGATTTGATGAGTTTTGACAGCTGCATGCACGTCAGTGAATCTTGCCTGAAGCAGTTACTGCTGCGCTGTTCTCAGGGTGACTTCTTTATTTCTCTCATTCTTTTTACATGTGTTAATAGGAATTCTTCTGTAAGGATATTTGTCTCTTTTCCCCCAATCATTTGTACAATCATTTGTTTCTATTAGTATGGATTCATAGATAGTTATTTTATCCTTTAGATTACAAATAACTGTTACTTCATTTGTTACTCAAAT
>PVKS010033252.1:0-21875 GCA_004027875.1 Aplodontia rufa
GGGGGGGGGCACTCCTGGGGATAATTGCAATATCCAGAATATATACACATCTTATACACATTTTATATTATTTTGTTAAATTCTTGTAAGGTTGCTCAAAAATAAAAAAGTTTAAAAAAAAGAAGAACATAATACCCATATTCAACGGAGGAATCGCTGAGCTCCTTTCTTCTATTCCATCACTTTCCATCAGAGCTCAGGGTCCATTGTGTTCAAGGACAAACACCTCTGCGGTTTCACTCCTGGGTAGCATTAGCTGTTCTGAATTCTGTTCTTCCTCGTTCCATTAAACCCAAGCCACGGGGTCTGGGTATAATACGTTTCTTCAGATGGGTAGCAGAGTAGCAAGCATGGCCTTTATAATCAGCTAGGTCCTGGCTACAGTCAGGGCTTAATCAATAGTAGTTTACGTGGCCTTACTTTTTCTCATCTATAAAATTATATCCTTTCCTGAGGGTTGTTTTATAAGAATTTTATTGAGATAATGCACCTATAAGTTAACTCATTAAAGGGTAAAACCCAGTGATTTTTTTCGTACATCCACGGAGCTGTGTGACCTTCACTACAAACTAACTTCAGAACATTTTAGTCACCCTTACAAGAAACACTATCACTGTTACACTTTCTCCTCCTCAGGGGAAGCAACTGATCTACTTTCTGTCCACAGCCTTGTCTATACTTGCTTGGGATTTTGCATAAATGGAATCATGCACTATGTGTTCTTTTGTAACTGGTTTCTTTCACCTAGCATAATGCTCAAGGCTCACCCATGACATAGTATCTGTCACAACTCCATTCTTTTTTATTGCTAAATACAAATATACATTTTATATTTGAGTTATATCCAGTTTCCAATTACTATAAATAATGTTGTGAACATAAGTGTATACTTTTTGTGCGTGGACAAATATTTTCATTTCTCTTGGGTGTATAAAAAGAATTGTTGGGTCATGAGCTAACTCTGCTTTGGACTTTGTGAGGTGCTAACTATTTTCCAAAGCAGTAGCATCATTTTGCATTTCTACCAGCAACGCAAGGATGGTTCCAAGTGCTCCATCCTGCCAACACTTGTTATTGTCTTTCCTTTACATGTTCGGTGAGGCATGAAGGAGTATTTCATTTCAGTTTTCATTCTTATTTTCCTAATAATTAGTGATGCTAAGCCTCATTTAATATGCTCATTGTTAATTTGTACATTGAGAAATGTCTATTCAGATTTTTCTATTTTTTTTCAAATTGGGTTATCTGTCTTTCCTTGTTGAGTTTTTTTTTTTTTTTTTTTTTAAGAGACAGAGAGGGGGAGTGGACTGCCAGAGGTGGCTGGGCAGTTACGGTGCTTGCCCAACATGTGCAAATGCACAGGTTCAAACCCCACCACCCACATACACAACTAAGTGTCAGAGCAATGAAAGCCACATGAAAAACTCAAAAATTGATTCTCTCTCTCTCACTGTCTGAGAGAGAGAGAGAGAGAGAAAGGAGGGAATTAATTTTATCTGTATTTTTTTATTATTTCCCTCCACTTGTGTCTGTGGTGCTGGGGATCAAACCCAAGTACTCGCACTTGCCAGGCAAGTGCTCAACCTCTAAGCCACCTGTCCAGCCCTCTCATTGAGTTTTAACGTTTGCATAGTTTTTTCTTTGCATAGTCCAGATACAGTCCCTTAGCAGATGTATGATTTTCAACTGTTGTCTCTTATATAGATTGTATTTGTAATTTTTTATGGAATAGTTTGCAGCACGTACATACACAAAAATCTGAAAATTGATGAAGTCCACTTCTTCATCTTTATTTTTTAACCTGCTTTTTCACGTTGTAACAAAAAAAGAAATCACTGCCCAATCTGAGCTCTCAAAGATTTGTTCCATGTTTTTTCTGAAGAAATTTGGAGTTTTAGGCCTGATCTTCAGTACTATGATCTGTTTTGAGTTCATTTTTGTGTACAGTGTGAGGAAAGGATCCAACCCCTTTTTTTTAATGTGGGTACACAGGTGTCCCCACATCATTTGTTAGAGACTATTCTTTGCCCATACTTGTTGTCTTAGCACTATTGTCAAAAATCAATTGTTCATAATTGAAGAGTTTACCTAGAATATCAATTTTTTTAATTGGTATGCCTTGGCTTGTGTTAAAACCACATGGTCCTGATCTTGTAATCGAGTTGTGAAGTAGATTTTGAAAACATTAAGTGTGAATCCTATTTTGCTTTTTTTCCCAATAGTTTTGTCTATTCCGAGTTCCTTGTATTGCCTTATGGCTTATTGAATCAGTATGTCAAATTCTGCACAAAAAAGTCAGATGGGATTTTGATAGAGATTATACTGAATCTGTATATCAATTTAAGAGTACTGAATTCTATCATTCTTAACCATGGGATTATTTATTTATTCAACTCTTTAATTGCCTTTAATGTTGATGTTTAGTTTTCAATACACAAGTCTTGCACTCTTTTGGTCAACTCTACAAGTAACTATTGTAAAATGAGAGCTAGAGAGGTGGCTCAGCAGTAGAGTGCTTGCCTGGCATGCAAGAGGTCCCAGGTTAAATCCCCAACACTGCATACACAGATAAATAAAAGAAAAACAAAAACCATGTTTTTAAAAAAATTAACTCTCTTTAAAAAAAGATACTGTAAAATGAATTGTTCATTTCACTTACAGAATTTTCAATGCTAGTGTACAGAAATACAATTGATCTCTGTGTGATAATCTTGTTTACTGAACCATACAGGACTTGTTTATTGACTTTAATACACTTTTAGATTTCTTATGATCTTCCCTATGCAAGATTATATCATGTGCAAACAAATGTAGTTTCACCTTGGATATGTTTTAATTTTCCTAGCCTAATTTCCCTACAGTATTGAACTGAAGTGATGAGAGTGAACATTTTGTCTGTTCTCTGATAATAAGGGGACACATACACAGAAATTAACTCAGTCTTTCACTATTCGGTATTAAGTTAGCAACAGGGTTTTCATAGGAGCCCTTTGTTACGCTGGGGAATTGCCTTCTTCATTTCTTAGGCTTTTTTTTAAATTATGAAGTATGTGGAATTTTTGTCAAATCCTTCTTCTGTATCTATTAAGATGATCTTTATTCTATTGATACTGAACATTTTATAATTTAGTTCAGATGTTAAGTAAATCTTAAATTTCTGGGATAAATTCCACTTTGCCATGGTGTGCTTTCCTTATATATGATGCCAGGTTCAGTTTTCCATTTTGCTGAGGATTTTTTATACAGACTGATAAAGAATGTTGTTCTCCATTTTATTTTTCTTGTAATCTTTGTTTAATCTTGATAACTGAGTAATACTGGTTTCATAGAAGAGGGAGTATTTCTTTTTAAAAAAAACTTTAAGAGAGGGAGAGAGGGAATGAGAGGGAGAGAATGAGGGGGGGGGAAGCAATTTTATTTAGCTTTCCATGTGGCTTTCATTGCTGCAACACTTCGTTGTGTATGTGGTGCTGGGATTCGAACCCGTGTCCCGTGCATGCCAGGCAAGTGCCATAACTGCTTAGCCACTGCTCCAGTCCTTGTTTTTTAAATTTTAAAAGAATTTGTGAAGAATTGGTACTGTAACATCTTTAACTATTTCTTCAGATTGGCAGATCTCATCGGTGAAGACACCCACTTTGAAGCCTTTACCTGTCGAGTCTGACAGCAAGGCCCCTTCACGGGTGCTTTCCTTTGCTCAAGCCCTTCTGCTTTTCCTGCACATGGCTCACCCATTCCTGTTTGAATGCCCCATCATTTTTTTTTTTTTGCTGAAAATTAGTCACTGTAGATAACATATCATAACACAACTGGATACTGATATCCTAACCATGGTTCAGTGGTTTCATTATGTGATTATCTGTTCCTTCATTTAGTGCTTGACTGGGCCAGTTTCTGAGGTCTTTGCCTCCCACTGAGTGGAGCTCTCCTTCTGAGAGGGTGCAGTCTTGGGCATGTGCAGTCTCCCTGGTCACCTGCCTGGTCTGCTCGTGTAGGTAGTGCACTCAGCTATCAGTCTCTGCTAGTTGCTACCTGATTTCTCTGTTGCTTATGGCAATGTCCTGGCATAAATTAATCCAAGTCCCTTTCTTTGTGGTGGCAGGTTGCTGGTCTTGGCAGATGCTTTAGATCTAATACAGCTCTTAACTATTATTTTCCTGGTTTTCTCTGGGAAGTTCTTGGCTGCTAATATGTTTCTTCTTGCTTGGAGTATTGTGGCGATGTCAGCCTTCTCTTAATTGAGCATCACCAAGATGTCCTGTGTGTTCAACATGCCTTTATGCATGCATTATCTCCAAATCCATTCCAAATGAGTCAGTTTCCTTAGGAAGGTCTCTGGAGTTCTCTGTCCTTAAGACCTATTTGTTCATCCAGACCAAAACCCTGTGTAATCTGTCAACATAGCAGAGTTGAGGGTGGGAGTAGTGGATTCCTTTCCCATTCTGACATCCCTGCTCGGTGATCAAGGCTCAGGGCAAGACAGTAGCTCCTGGTATTCTTGACTTGACCCTCCTAGCTTGAAACTTCTGCCTTGTACATAAGCTAGGAAAGTGGTTTCAGGTTCCAATATTTAAATTGCCATTCCTGCAGTGAGCCTTTAACCCATAAATGGGAGCTGACAGGGGAAGAGAGAATGAGCCTCTGGGATGTGCTTTCCTGGGACAGAATTTATGCAGTATGGAGCTGCAGGCATAAAGGGTGAAACTGTTCACTTCCTCTTGGAGTGAAACCACCACCCTGGACTTGGTAGAGAAACTACTCAAAGTACTGCTTAGGGCACAGTAAGATGGGGGAAGGAAGTAAGAGGACCATGAATCAAAAGGCACGGACTCTCACTTTTTTACCCAGATTATATAGATTTCCTTAAATGGGTGGTTCCACATTTGCTGTCAACACTCACAAAAAGTTCCAGACACTTTAAATGTCTGTTGTTATAAAATTCTCAGTACTTAAACTCATGTTGCACCAGGTGGAGAGTCTGTTGCACCCTTCAGACACCATCTTGTCATGGTTGTTTTGAAAATTAACTGACATAGTCCATTTCAAGTTCCTAACATATAACCTTCCCTCTTCTAGGAACACAACAATCTCAGTTCTTTATTGTCACAGATATTTCTTCCAGCCTTAAGGTGATATAATTACACAACCTTGTACAATAATAAACAGAAAATCATTTTAAATTGATACACATTTTGTACAAAGTACTTCAATCTCAATTATACAGTTGGATGAGTTTGATAAATCTATACAATTTTGCAACCATCATCCAAAGCAAGATGTTTAACATTCCTATCATTCCTGAAGCTTCCCACATATCCTTAAATAAATCTAATTTACTTATAGTAAATTAGCTTCCACCACAATAGAATCAAACACTGATTCTGAGTATTGTAGAACAGGTTTTTCTATTTATTTTTGTACTCAACATAAAGGAAACTACATAGTATTCACATTTTTTTAACTTTGTTCGCTAAACATGTTTCTGGGATTCATTCATGTTGTTTTATATGTAAATGAATCATTTTTATTGCAGAGAAGTATTCCTTTGTATAGAGATAACACTGTTTATCTACTCATCTCTTGACTGCCATATAGGTCATTTCTAGTATTTGGCTATTAGGAATATAGCTGCTATAAAAATTCATGTACAAATCTGTTGTGGAGGGGCTGGAGCGGTGGCTCAGCGGTTTCGGCGCTTGCCTGGCAAGCACGAGGACCCGGGTTCAAACCCCAGCACCACGTACACAACTGAGTGTTGGAGCAACTAAGGCCATGTGAAAAACTAAATAAAGTTGTTTCTCTCTTTCTCTGCCTCTCTCACTGTCCCTCTCTCTTAAAAAAAAAAAAAAAAAAATCTGTTGTGGATGTAAATTTTCCTTTCTCTTATGTAAATGTCTACAGATGAAATTTGACTTTTTAATTTTAGTTATTATAATGAATATGCAGTGGCATTTCATCATTAATTTGCATTTCCTAGAAAACTAAGTATCGAGCCCTTTTGCAAGTGCTGATTCATATTTTTGACAAGTCTTTTATCCATTTTAACTGGGTGGTTTGTCTATCATTATTAGGTGCACACAATGTTTAGAATTATTATAGTCTCTTCACTAATTAACTGATTCATCATTATGGAATTATCATTTATCCCTGGTAATATGCAGTAAAATCTTTATGTGTGTGTCTAATATAAATATAGCTACCCAAACATCTTCTGATTGACATTAGCACAGTATATCTTTTTCTATCTTTTTACTTTTACCCTACTTTTGCCTTCAAAATTTAAGTGTTTTTTCTTTAGAAAGTATATAGTTAGGTTTAATTTTTTAATCCAATTTGACAACCTCTGTCTTCTAATTGCAGTATTTATGTTATTATATTTAATGTGAATATTAGGATTTTTAGATTTCCGATCTTTCATCCACGTTACTTACCTTTTAGCTACCCCATGTAATCTTCATTTCCCTTTTTCTCTTTTTATGCCAACTTTTAAAATTCCATTTCTCCCTTTGTGGACTTGTTACCTGTATCTCTTTTTGTATACATTTGCTTTTAGGTTTAAAGCATATCTATAACTTACCGCTATCTAATTTCCAGTGATATTAGTCAACCTCCCATTGAATATAAAAACTTTGCAATAGTATAATTCCATTTCTTCCTTCCCTCCTTGGCAATATTATTGACATATAGTTTTAGCTTAACATGTTACAGATATCACACAGTATTTTTATATTTTGTTTAAACAGCTAATTTCCTTATTAATAGGTTTAAGTAATAAGGAAAATTTACTCATGTAATTAATATTTTTGGAGTTCCTCATTTCTTTGTGTAGACTGACATTTTATTAAGTATCATTTCTCTTCTGCCTATAGGACACTGTTATCTTACTTGTAGTTCAATACTGCTGAAAAAGAATTTTTTCAGCTCCAATTTGTTTAAGTAAGCTTATTTTTCCTTGATTTTAAAAATAGATTTCATTACATTTAAAATGATAGTTTGATATATTTTTGATTTTCTGATTTTTATCTCTCAGTACTCTGAAGAGGCTCCATTGTCTACACATTTGCATGTGTTTTGTAAAAAAAAATTGCTGTAATTCATGTCCTTGTTCAGTATATAAAATGGGTTTTTCTCTGAGTGCTTTTTGATAAGTTTTCCTTTACCATCAATTTTAGACACTTTGATCATAATATTCCATTTTGTAATTTTCTTGTTTTTTATTTTTTAACTTGGGTGCCATTGAGCTTGTTGGATCTATAAATTTATACTTTTCATCAAACTTGGAATATTTTTAGCAAATATTTCTACAAAATTTTTCTGCTACCCTTTCTTTCTCCTTTACTTACTTTGCTCTGCTTATTTGTAAGTTAATTGACTTGCATCTCTCCTACAGCTAACTTGTTATTTTTACTAATTTTAGTTTTTTTACTTCTGTTTCATAATATGGTTTTAGTTCTATACTTTGAAATTTATTGATCTTTTATTATTCAATGTCTATACTTAGTTATTACATTAGAATATTATTTTTTACTTTGCACATTTTAATATATATTTATTTTATACCAAGACCTTTGATTTGGATCTTCTAGATGTCTCGCATATTTCCAGTGAATTTTTAAACACTCTGAATATTTTATAATAACTGTTCTAATGTCTTTCCCAGTTAATTCTAACATCTGCATCATTTCTGGGATGGCTTTAATTTTTGGTTTTTCTGGGTATTATAGATCAAATTTTTAGCTTCCTTATATGCATTTCTTTTTTGTATTTAAGGTTAATCATTGTGAATTTTAGCTTGTTCAGTGCTAGAGCGATTTCTTTTCTCTAAATACCTTTGCACTTTGTTCTGGAATGCAATTGAGTTATGTGCAAGCAGTTTCAGCCTTGTATTCTGGTTGTTGTGTTGGGTGAGATCAAAGAAGCTCTCATTCTAGGAGTAGCTGTTACCCAGCACCAAGGCAAAGCTTCTGTGTGCTTTATCCAACACTATGTGAATCATGAGGTTTTCTAGTCCCATTGGTGGGAGGAGCACTAATCCCACTACCATGTGAGGGCAAAACCCTCTTATCTCATCCCTGTGCCTGGTTTTCTCCCAGGCCTCCCACCCAGGAGCAGATCAGGGCTCAGATGAAGGCTTAAGGAAGGATCTCTGCAGATTTCCTGAGTTCTGTCTTTGTGTAGCTCTCTCCCCTTTCCTGTTCCACATCTTGCAAACTCTAGTGACCTCTGTCTCCCAGGCACTCACTCACAATCCAAGAAGTTTGCCTCTCTGTGCTTCAGACGGGAATGTCTCACAAAGTAGCAATAGAAAGAAATTATGACTGAGTTAAAAGAAGGTACACTCCAAGCATTTATGTCACTGTATGCACTACTGCCATGTGTATAAAAAAAATGTTCTTCATAGGTTTAGGAATTATGTCACCATATTTAGATATTTTAGGGAAAATATATGACTCAGAAATTAAGAGATAAGGGACTGGGAGATGGTAGGAGGGAGGTGAAGAGGTGCTAGGTGATACTATAGAGCTGTAGTAACAAAGACAGCATGGTACTGGTATCAAGATAGGAATGAAGACCAATGGAATAGAATAGAAGACCCTGAAACAAACCCTCAAATCTTTAAACATCTGATTTTTGACAAAGGGGGACAAAATATTACATGGAGGAAAGATAGCCTCTGGACAAACTGGACAGTCACTTGCAGAAAGTTATAATTAGACCCATATCTTACTCCTTGCACAAGAATCAAATCGAAGTGGATCAAGGAGCTAGGAATTAAACCAGCTACCTTGCAACTGATGGAAGACAAATTAGGTCAAACACTTCAGCATTTGGGAGTAGGCAAAGACTTTCACAACATGTCTCCTAAAGTGAAGGAAGTAAAGTAAAAAATCAATGAATGGGATGCCATAAAGCTAAAAAGCTTTTGTACTTCCAAGGAAACAATCAAAAAAGTCAAGAGGTTTCCTACAGAAATGGAGAGAATCATGGGCTCTGATTCCTCTGACAGGGGCCTCATATCCAGAATCTACAAAATCCTCAAAAATCTCAACTACAAAAACACAAACAACCCAATTAATAAATGGGCCAAAGAGCTAAATAGAAACTTCTTAACAGAGGAGATTGATCAAGCCAATGAATACATGAGAAAGTGCTCCAAATCACTAGTAATCAGAGAAATGCAAATGAAAACCACATTAAGCTATCACCTCATGCCAGTCAGAATGGCAAAAATGAAGAAAATAAACAATAATAGATGCTGGAGGGGCTGTGGAGAGATAGGCACACTAGCACATTGTTGGTGGAGCTGCAGACTGGTACAGCCCCTCTGGAAAGCAGAGTGGAGAATCCTCAAAAAATTAGGGATGAGTCCACCATACGATCCTGCTATTCCTCTCCTTGATATCTTTCCAGGGGATTTAGAATCAGCACATTATAGTGACACAGCAATATTTATGTTCATAGCAGCTCAATTTACTATTGCTAGGCTATGGAAACAACCCAGATGTCCCTCACTGAATGAATGGATCCAAAAACTGTGGTACATATATACCATGGAATTCTACACAGCAATTAGAAACAATGATATTGCAGCCTTTGAAGGCAAATGGATGGCTATGGAAGAAATTATGCTGAGTAAAATCAGCTTAACCCAGAGAACCAAGAGTCGAATGTCTCCACTCATCTATGGAGACTGGAACTAGACCCTGGCCATTGAGAAAGGGGGTCTATTATTATGTGTTAAATCCAGGTAAGGTGTAGTGTTATACAACCTAATACTTTTTTAGAGATATTGTGGGAAGGGGAAGGGAGGGATAAGGGTGGGTATTTTAGGGGGGCACTCTTGGGGGTAAATCTAATCTCCAGAATCTATATACGTTTTATATTATTTTGTTAAAAACTTGTATGGTAGTTCAAAAAATGAATTTCCCATAAAAAGTTAATGAGAATGAAAATTCTAAGTAATAGATGTAATTTCATATGTGAATAAATATTAGATTTATATTTACCAATTTGCATGCTTATATTTATATAAAAATTTAATCTATATTTAAATTGGAAAAAATATAAAAAGTAAAAGTGTTCAATCTTTCTTAAAGGGTAATTTATCAAAGTTGAAAATTTTGGAAGTATTATCTCAAAATATAAGAATCAATAAAATCTTTCACGTTCAAAAAAAAAAAAAGAGGTGCTGGGTGAGGTTATTGACCAAATTATATGAATATGTGACAACAAATTCCATCATTATGTAAAACTATAATCCACCAATAAAAAATTAAAAAAAAGAAATTATGGTGCCTGATTTACTTATTCCCCATTTTCAGGGAACACTGTATTTTGTGAACTAATGTTTAAGTCTTTAAAATCTCCTTTTTATCTATGCTTTTTTTTCAACCAAGAAGATAAATCTTGTACTTGATACATCATCTTGCATGACAATGTAAGTAAGTCTTTTGTTATTGGTTTGTAGGAGTTATTTATTCTGAATAAAACGTTTCTTTGCCAAATATATATTTTGTAAATATATTCTCCCAATTGTCTTAGCTTTTTATTTTTCTAACAGTGTCCATTGTAAACAATTTTTAAACTTGGTTGAATTCAATTTATAACTTTTTAAATTTTTAATTAAAAATCATAATTCCAAAAATTTATGGTATATAGTGTGAGTATTATTCTTTGATACATGTTTACAATATGGAATGATTAAACCAGGCTCACTAACAAATCCCCACATATGTAGTATTTTTGCAGTAAAAATATTTCAAATCTACCCTTTTGGCAAATTTGAAATATATGATGCATTATTATTTATTATTACTCATTCTGTACAATAGATCACTGAAATTTGTTCTTCTTGTTGAAATGGAACTTTATTAGCTTTGACTAGCATCTTCCCTTTCCTAATATCTCCCACTACCAAACCTCTGGTAACCATTATTCTACTCACTTCTCCTATGACTCCAACTATTTTAGATTCCACATGTAAATGAGACCATGCAACACTTATCTATCTGCACCTAGATTATTTCACTTTGCATATTGCTCTCCAGGTTTATCCATTTATATTTATGTTGTCACAAATGAGAGGATTTCTCCCTTTCCAAAGCTAAACACTATTCCATGATATATATATATTCCACACTTTATTTTTCTGCTGATAGACACTTAGATTGTGCCAATAACTTGTCATGAATAATGTTGCAATAAACATTGAATTGCAGATGTTTCTTTGACACAGTGATTTGAATTCCTATAGATATACACCCAGTAGTGAAATTGCTGGATCATATTGTAATTCTATTTTTAGTTTCCTGAGCAACCTCCATACTGTTTTCTCCAATGGTTATATTAATTGATATTCCCACCAATAGCACACAGGGGTTCCCTTTTCCCCACACACATACCAGAACTTACCTTTCATTTATTTTTTTATTATAGCCATTCTAACAAGGGTAAGATGATATCTCATTGTGGCTTTAATTTTCATTCCCTTGATGATTAGTGATGATGAGCATTTTTTCATACATCTGCTGACTCCTTTTGGTCTTCTTTTGAGATATGTCTTTTTAGGCCTTTCACCCATATTTTTTTAATGAACTATTTGTTTAGTGTTATTGAGTTGCCTGAGTTCTTCATATATTTTGGACAGTAGCTCCTTATCAGATTATGATTTGCAAATGTTTTTTGCATTCCATAGGTTCTCCTAACTCTCATTTGCTTTGCTGTGCAGAAGATTTGAAGCTTGATACAATTCTACTTGTTTATTTTTACATTTGTTGCTTGTACTTTTGAGGTTATATCCAATAAATATTTGCTATTACCACTGTCTTGTGGGGAAATTTCCTTATGTTTTTCTCCTATTAGTTTTCTATTTTCAAGCCTTATGCTTAACTTTTCTAATAATTTTGAATTTATTTTTGTATATGGTAAGAGATACAAGTCCAATTTCATTCTTCTGGTATGGATATCCCATTTTCCCAACTCTTCATCTGTTGAAGAGTCTGTTGTATGCCATTGTGTGTCAGTGTATGTTCACTGAATCTTTGTCAAAAATTAATTAACCATAAATTTATTTTGGCCTCTCAATTCTGCTCCATTGGTCACCGTGTCAACTTTTATGACAGCACCCATTATGAAGTTTAGGATTTTTCTTCTATGTTCTTAAAAAAAAATGACATCAGAATTTTGATTGGCATTACCCTTTTTGCCATGTGAACGAGGGAGTCCGTACATGGGAGATTGCTCCCACAATAAGTGTCTATTTGTGTACATGACTGAATAATTCTATTTCCAAGGTGAAATATCAAAAAGTCACTTGCCTGTGCACATGGCTCAGTAATGAAGCTAAGAGTTGACTCTCCATATTCTAGCTCTTAGTCTACCTCTCAACTAATTCCAAAGTCCAATGTAAAATAGTCATGTTAACTAATCACCTCTTCAATTTAATGTCATCTTGCAGAACCAATAAAACTGAACTAAAACTCCTTTTCTTAAAATTAGCTGTGTTCTAATTTGGAGTTAGATTGTGCATGCTAATAGAATGGAAAAAATGCCAAAATCCTGCATTAAAATTGTACCCACTCAGATTCACAAGGATGTTTCTTTTTTTCCCCCCATTATGGCTGTCAATGAGACTTTTTTTATTAGATGGATATAGAGATACAATTGAGGGGGAAACATTATCAAACCATCAATAGCCAATGTGTATATACTTAGTTATCCAGGGCTAATGCCATATCATGGATGCCCAGCTTGGGTTTCCCCTGTTGCTGTTTCCCCCAGAAGAACTCCCGAGTTAAATGGATATCACAGGAAGGACAGAGATCTCCTTCTGAGATGATTCCACCATATTCCCATTCTCCAGTCTCCTAGGAGTTCTTCCTACACCCTCCTACCCCGTCCCCCTCCCTACATCTCCAAGTATCCTAGGAAGTCATCTCCCTGTTGCATTGAGAACCATACAATTTGAAGTTATTATTAGCTTAGAAATCTAACATACTGCTCCCCAACGTATTCTAGCTTCCACAGATGAGAGATACCATTTGGCCTTTGAGTCTCTGAGATTGGGATACTTCATTTAGCGTAATTCTTTCCATTTCCATCCATTTGGCTGCAAAAGCCATAATATCATCTTCTCTAATGGCCGAGTAGTATTCCATTGTATGTAAGTACCAAAGTTTTTGTATCCACCCATTCAGTAAGGGCATCTGGTTTGGTTCCATAATCTAACTATAGTAAATTGAGCTACTATAAACATTTATGAAGCCATATCACTATAATATGCTGATTCTAACTCTTTTGGGAATATACCCAGAAGCGGGATAGCTGGGTCATAAGGTGGTTCCATCCTTAATTTTTTGAACATTCTCCACACTGCTTTCCAGAGTGGATGAACCAGTTTGCAGTCCCACCAGCAGTGTAACAGTGTTACTCTTTTCCCACAGCCCATCATCTGTTGTTAGAATTTTTCATTTTTGCCACTTTAACAGGAGTGAGGTGGTATCTCATTCAAGTTTTGATTTGCATTTCCCTTATAGCTAATGATGTAGAGCATTTTCTCATATATTTATGGGCTTTTTGGACTTCCTCTGGTGGGAAGTTTCTTTAAGATCCGTAGCCCATTTATTGATTGGATTATTTGTGAGTTTGGTGTTTAGTTTCTTTAGTTCCTTATATATTCTGGATATTAGCCCTCTGTCTGAGGTGTAACAGGCAAAGGTTTTCTCCCATTCTGTAAGTTCTCTTTTGATGTTCTTGATTAGGTCTTTAGCTGTGCAAAAACTTTTTAGTTTAATTGTATCCCATTCATTTATTCTTGATTTTACAGCTTGAGCCATGGGAGTTTTGTTAAGGAAGTAGCTGCCAACTCCTACGTACAAGGATGTTTCTTAAGAAAGACATAAAGAACACTGAAGGACTAACACTTGTTGAGTCATAAGCCTCATATTTAGATGTTGGGATATCAGTCTCCTTAAACAGGGAGGGAAAACATCATTCAAGAGGTTATGTAAAAAGAGGTTTGAATTTAGTTAAAAAGAGCACTAAGAGAAGACATCAACTTTTTTTTAGAGAGGGATAGTGAGAGAGAGAAAAAGAGAGAATCAATTTTGTTTAGTTTTTCATGCAGCTTTCACTGCTCCAACACTTCATTGTGTATGTGGTTCTGGGGCTCGAATTGCATCCTGGTGCATGCTAGGCAAGCACCATAACTGCCGAGCCACAGCTCCAGCCCTCAGATGTGAATTTCTTAAAGTGTTTATATAATAGCTCAAATGGTTTCACATATAATATTTTATATAATGTCCAAAATAATGCTATCTAGACATCAGGAAGTTATTTCCAGTTTAAAGATGGCAGAACTAAGGTCGAGGGTTTAAATGGCTTGCTCATGTTCACAAACCCAGCACCAAAAGACAGCAATGCGTCTCGTGACTCAGAGTGCACTAATCTACTATGATGTCATGCTTCCACCTCACAGCAGAGGGCTATTTCCTGACCCTGTTATTATTTCTAACACAAGATGCCAGAGCACCTACCTTATTTTTTTTTTTGAGAGATCGAAAGAGAAAGTTATTTTTATTTAATTTTTTCATCTGGTTTTTGTTTTTCCTCTACTTAGTTATATATGTGGTGCTAGGGATCAAAAACAGGTCTTTGTGAATTTCAGGCAAGCACTCTACCTCTAAGCCACCTCCATCAATCTTATTTTTAAAGAGCTATAGAAGCTGGGGAGAATACAAATGAGAGTTTCTTTCATAGCTTAAAAGAAAAAAATGGCCATAGTATTGACACATTTCAATAAAAAATGAATGTTTTAGGATTGCATAGGTGGAAATCTATAATAATTCATCTAGTTGTTTTGGAACCTGTGACTAGAAGAAAACACTTTGAGTAAGCATTTCATTTTAATCCCTGTAAAGAGACAAGCACTATTTTAATTTTTTCTATAGTTCACTGTCTGTGTGATAATTTTTTCTCACCACTTATTCTTTATAAATAAATTAAATTTGGTTCCAATTATAAATTAAACATATCAACTCAAAGTAAGAGAATAAATAGATTGATCTAGTCTGATGGCTTTTCTTGAAAGCTAAGCCTTGCTTAACTAGTCTGAGCCTTTTGAACAACCTCAGTGATTCACACAATACCATTATTCCAGATAAAGTATAAAGAGAATGTAAAGGAACACAATGTCAGAATAATGGGGCGTAGCTACATAGTCACTAATACACACGAGGGGTATAATAATTCAATAATTATAGAATGAATAAACTTTCATATTCAATGAATATTCATGTACTTGAATTGGGAGGACATTATGATGAGTGAGATGAGAAAAAGGGAGGAATCAAAGATGATTTCCATGTTTCTTTTCTGGTTTTCACTGAGATAGGAAACTTAGAAATATAAGAAGAGTCTAGAGAAGAGATGGCAAACTTTTAAATTTAATCTATTTGAAATATCTATGGGACCTCTATATGAAGATGTAGTAGCTTGTGGAAGATGAGTGGGTCTGCAGCAAGAACTCTCTAGACTAGATATTTATGCTACCATAGCATCTGTTTATATGTAGGAGGTAGAAGTCAAAGGAATGATGAGAGCTACTCATCATTCATAGGATTTGTGTCAGTGTCCTAAGTTACTTGCTGGAACACAAGAACTAGAGGACATGATTATTAGGAAAATAAATGTTCAATGTATAAAAGTAGAATAAGATTGAAATGTTAAAAACCTTAAAGTCAGATTTCCCTTTTATTGTTGAGAAATTAAGGCATACTATAAGAACTCAAGCTGTCTCTTACACTTTTTTGTCTTCTCTATTATAATTTAGAAAACACCTACTCCATTGTAGCCTAAAGAGTACCTTTTCATATTCTTATCCTATTATCCAGGTATATGAATATACCTCAGAATTTAGGTGGGCTACCTGCCCAACAACCTGTTCACACTCTTCTAGAAGCAGTGTGACTTTACCGCGGTTGTCAAACTTCCTCACTAAATCAGCCTCAAACCTCCAACAGTGTCAACCCTGATTAAGCTAAGTCAGTATCCATGTCTGGAGACATTTTTGATGGTTGAAACTGGGAAAAGAAGGCACAACTTGCTTCGGATGGGTCAAGTCTACAATGTGCAAACAGTCCATGGTGGCAAGGAATAATCCAGACCAAAATGTCACTATGAAAACATCCCATATCTTCCTATAATGAAGCACGACAAACTTGTAATTTGAATTAAACTAGAAGGAACGTCTTAAAATAAAAGTGCAATTCTGGAACTGCAACACAGTAAACAGACTCCAAGATGAACACCAATGGTCTCTACTCCCCTTATGCAAGACTCACTGTGAGTACCTGAAACATAGATAGGACCAAACTTTATACATACTGTAGGTTTCCCTATCTATACATACATACATACATACATACACACACACACACACACATATATATATATAAATTCAGTACAGTAAAATATTAACAGCAACAATAAATTCAGTATAGTAAGATTTTAATAATAATAAAATAGGGCAATTATAACAATATACAATAATAAAAGTTATATGAGTGTGGTCTCTCTCTTCTCTCTCTCTCTCCTAATATCTTGTACTTAGCTCACCCTTATGGTGATGGTGTGTGATGATACAAAGTCTATGTGATGAGATTAAGTGATGTGAATTGATCTATCATTAAGCTACCTATATCTCTGGAGGGATTGAGCCAGGATAGCACAACATTTCATCAAGCTACCAAAATGGCACACAATTTCATACTTATAAGCTGTTTATTTCTGTGATTTTTATTTAATATTTTCAGACTGCAGATAAGAGGAGACTTCGATGTTCATGTCCTTATATAGTTCCTTTTTCTTGAGTAGGCTGGACCTTTTTACTCACTTCTAGTAAATAAAATATGTTAAAAAACAGATGGTGGCACTTTTTACATCAAGTTATAAAAAGGCTATCACTTCCACGTTGGAAGTTCTCTCTCACCCTCTAAGCCAGTAGCCATTAGGGGAGAGAACCAACAGGGAAGAAACTAAAGCCTTACTACAATGATAAGATTAAGTCAGAAGTAGGAGCCTCCCAAGTCAACATGAGTCCACAGCTGAAGGTTGACAACTAGATACAACCTCATCAGAGATGCTGACTCCACATTGCCCCACCAATCCACACCCAGATTTCCAATCTGTACAACTTTGAGAAGTTGCATGTTTGTACTCAGCAGTCACTATTTACTGGAGTAATTTGTTATGGAACACAGTCAGTAACACATATAAATCTTGGCACTTGTCTACTGAACCAACTGTCATTTTCCTTTTGCCACTACCATTTTTACTCTTTCTGGGGCCAGGGTTGTACATTTATTAAAAGATCCATCATCAAGTTTTATTAGACCTCCTTACCATCCCACACAGGGTCAAGGTGCTATGAATTTTGTTTTACATGTCAATAATTCAGAAGCAAAATATAGTAGAAATAAAGTAGCTGCTGGATCTCAACAGACCCCAATTCAAAGACCAATCTCTCTAGTTATTAATGTGATGTTGGTCAAATCAAATAATCTCTTTGAACCTGGATTTCATCATTAGCAAACTGGTGCTGAACAGTACTGAAGCAATTAAAGTACAAGATGCATTCACACCATGAACAAAGAGGAGTGAGCCTAGCTAGAGAACTGCAGAGAAAACACTCCAGCAGAACTGGTGTTTGGGAAAATTTAAGGAGGATTAATTGAGGTTAGCAAGCAAGAAAAGTGAAGGAACTGGCACCAGTGATAGTTCATAAAAAGGTCTGGCCCCTTAGACAGGATGAAAGATTACATGACTGAAAAGGAAAAGGAGCAAGGATTGACAGAGTTCAGATCACATCTTTGATTACACAAAAAATCTTAGACTTCTTTGTAAAAATTATTGGGGTGGGGTCTTTGAGTTTTATTCCAAGATAGTGAAATAAATAGATTTAATAGATTTATACTTTGGAAATATGCTTTCTCCAGTAACACCTAGAGGTCAGCAAGCTAATTTATAAAGGGCTAGTAGCAAATATTTTGTATTTTTCCATCCATGTAGTCTCGATCGCAACTATTCTCTTATTTAATGAATGGGCACAGATGAAATTCAGTTTACAGAAATAGACAGTGGACAGTGGTTATCCCATAGGAGTTAGTTTGCCAATCCCTGATACAAAGTTTACAGGAGGAAGCCAAGCTTAGAGATGAGAAAATATCTGAGAAACAATTTATTTAATTACATAATTCAATCATTTAGCCAATCTGTAGGGAATGCCTTCTATGTGCAAGAGATTCTTTGAAATGTTTGGTTCACAGGGATGACAAAACAGACACCGTTTCTCTGCTGGTGGAGGTTGCAAGGAAGTGAGTTAGAATAATCAAGTAAGAATAACCTTGTGAATAAGCTTTGTTAGCTCAAATTCACTAAACATGCATGAATCATCATCTTTGTATTGATTCTGTTTAATTTTTAATATAACTTTTTATTAAAAGGCATTTTTGAAAACCATAATGTCAAACACAAATTCACTAAAAATTGAAAGACTTACAGAAATTACTTAAAGTTCCAGATAAACAAATTTTAACACACTGAGAACAATTAGGTATTTCCTATACATGCTGTCATCTGATACCGAAAATGCCTTTTTAAGGCGGCCATTACTGGTCCAATTTTACCCATGTGAAAATCTAACCTAAAAATGTCTCATCATGGGGATGGAGCAGTGGCTTAGCAGTTGAAGCTCTTGCCTCACAAGCTTGAGGACCCAGGTTCAAACCCCAACACCACACACACAACTGTCAGAGAAGCAAAGACCAGATGAAAATATAAATAAAATTGATCCTCTCTATTGCTTTTTCCCCCTCTTAAAATAAAATTTAAAAAAAAAGTCTGGAATATCTGATCACCTCCTAAATCTCAGAGTGCAGGAGTTAAACTTTAAAGATGGCTGGAGGTATAGCATAGGCAAAGCAGCAGTGTTTGAAGCAGGAATTTTGTAGCAGTGATATAAGCAAAAACATTGAGAGGAGCTCTTGAGAGTCCCACAGAAAACCCAGGCCAGGCCTGGGAACTGGAATCCGGAATCCCAGTGGCCACTTCCTGCTTCTAATCACTTTCCCAAGAGAGCTGCTCCAGCTGTTCCTGAGGGGAAGGAAGGCTGAAAGAATCTTTTAAAACCCAAGCTCTTGTAATAAATTTAGTGTTCAGGAGAGGAAGAGAAGAAAAAGAAGAAAGAAACTGTTGACTTAAGAAAGTAATATTTCCCTTTCATCAGATCAAGGGCAGTGGACAGAGGAACAGAAAGTAAATACAGTCACTTTGACTGCTGGCCCCCAGGCCATGAAGTCCTAGTTGCTGCAAGTTCACCCAGCCCACTTTGAGGGAATTCCGTCAAGCCCAGAGTAACAGGGCTGTACAAGGAAGGCTTCTGTTTCCCCTAATGAGTTGATTATATCCTGTCAGAAGAATCGTAGGGCCATCAAATGTCAAGTCCATTTTCTCAAACATATTATTTTCATAGCAGCTGGGTCTGACTAACTCTTGAAACAGAGCATCCCATTGTTACGTTTTACTGAGAATGTTAGAGTGAAACTCAATTAAGAGAGAAAGAAAAAAATCACACAGGACACACGATCCTGATTCATGCAAGTTTACCATTTGCTATTTAAAGGCCAATTTTATGAAGATGATTTGGTCACTTAGTTCACAATTGACTCACAATGTCAGAGGAAATAGATGTGGAATGTGTTCTTGCCCACAGAAACCAGTTTATGAAAAGGCAGGCTGGGCTTCTCTTCAGTTACTGAGTAACTTCAGTCCCTGAGGGATGAACTTGGAAGTGTGAAGGGCTGAGTTCTAATCCTTATCTGCCCAACACATGTTCCTGCATGGATCCAGCATAGATTCTTAAAGGACACAAGCATAATATTGAGGTGAAACACACAGACTTTAGAACCAGACAGACAGAGCCTCGGCTACCTATGTGCTGAGGTCCTGAGTATAGTTATGAATTGGACACACTAATGAAAAGAAAAGGTAAGAGTTACTGATGGAATTGGGGGATGGATACAGATATACAGATATACATACACACACACACACACACACACACACACACATCACAAAGATACAGGATAAGTGTTCAATGATGGTTCAAGCTATGGTAACAGTGATAACAGCAAGGAAAATGCAGAAAGACAAGGAAATTGATAAAGCATGTGTCATGGGCCAGTTACCTCTAACTGGACAGGAGTTGTGAAATGTGTGAGGAAACTAAAAAGCAGCCCCCAAATTACATTTATTAATGGAACATTGGAAAATTTTCACATAATTTTAGGCATGACTTTATCAGGAAATTAGATTTTGCTTTAGAAATTAGAGCATGTCTTCCTCCACTAAATCCCAATTTTCATCACAAATGTTATTGTTGTTAATCTATTTTGTCTTCACTTGATTTCATTTTTTGTGTGTGTTGATGGTGTTACAGAGAGAATTTTTAAATGAACTCCATGCTCCCTGATCCCTGGTATATACATACCTTCCATTTCATTCAATCAAACAACAATATAAGTGGCACTGTGGATTTGGGATGTCATTAAGGTCCAACATCGGCTGACTTTAAGAGAAATAGAGTATGAAGATACACTTGCCCTTAACACTTGTGCCCTTTGCAAGCAGAGAGTTTTCTTGAGCTGGAAGCAGAAAAGTCAGAGTCAAAGCCCATGAATGGTCAGGCACAATATTGCTTGCTTGAAAAAAAACTGAGCACATAGAAAGGAATTCAAGAGGCCACTACAAGCTGAGAGCTTACAGCCAGCATGGAAACAGGAACTAAGTTCTACAATCATGAAGAATTGAATTCTGTTCCTGGAGAGGTGACTTAGCAGTAGAGGGCTTGCCTGGCACATGCAAGGACCCAGGTTTGAGTCCCAGTACCATATATACAACTCAGTGGAGAAAAAAAAAACAGGTGAAAAAACAAAACACACACTCTCTATCTCTCTATATATATATGCACACACATTTATATATGTATATATATGATTATACATATGTATATATATGATTATATATACATATGTTTTTTAAAATAATCAAATTCTGTCAACAAGAAGAATGAAATTGAAATATTTCTTTTTTAATGAATCCTAGAAATGAGAATTCATCTTAATGGCAGCCTTGTGGTGCCCTGGGCAGAGAAACCCAGGCATATACTAAAATTCTGACTTAGAGAACTGTGATCAAATTAACATGAATTATTTTAAGCCACTAATTTTGTCATATAGTGATAGAAAACTAATACAGGTAGTCTGAGAACAACAAATGCTAAAAGTTTCACCAAGTCCTCTGGCCTCTGAATGACCCTGGTTTAGGTAAGGAAAGATTGACAGTAATAACCCGAACACTCACATCTTCTGTTAAAAATGTGCATGTCCACACATATACATACACATAATTACATTCATAACTTTGTCTTAAAATATCAGGATAAAACCAGCTACATTGCAACTGATAGAAGAAAAAATTGGTCCAACACTTCAACATTTAGGAGTAGGCAAAGACTTTCTCAACAGGTCTCCGAAAGCGAAGGAAGTAAAGTCAAAAATCAGTGAATGGGATTTCATAAAGCTAAAAAGCTTTTGTACTGCCAAGGAAACAATTAAAAGAATCAAGAGGTTTCCTACAGAAATGGAGAGTATCATGGACTATGATTCCTCAGACAGGGTCTCATATCCAGAATCTATAAAATACTCAAAAATGTCAGCTACAAAATCACCAACAGCCCAATTGATAAATGGGCCAAAGAGCTAAACAGAGACTTCTCACCAGAGGACATTGATCAAGCCAATGAATACATGAGAAAGTGC
>PVKS010033253.1:0-21869 GCA_004027875.1 Aplodontia rufa
AGTTTTTGCCTGTGTGCGCTGGGGATGGAACCCAGGGCTTTGCCACTGAGCCTCATGCCCCAGCCCCAAATTCCTTTATTTTTAATTCCTTGTGCCATTACCACGATTAACAGGGCAATACAAGAAGGGTTTCCAGAGGCTCAGTTACAGTGCTTGCCTGGCCATGCATGAGGACGTGAGTTTGAACCCCAGCACCACGGACACAACCAGGTCTCGGAGCAATGAAGGCCACATGAAAAACTAAATAAAAAATTGATTCTCTCTCTCTCTCTCACTGTCCCTTTCTCTCTTAAAAAAAAATAGAAGAAGAAGAAGGGTTTCCTGTTCAAGCTGCAGTGACTTTTCTAAGATCATCATTCCTCCTTTGGCAGATTTTCCCAGCTCCTCTAATGCGTTTTGGATGACTGTCTCATCTTCCCTGAACACTTCTCACTCTCTCCGGCTAACAACTGCAGGCCTCTTCTGCTATGTTTTAAACATTCTTTCTTTATTTATTTTGATACCAGGGATTGAATCCAGGGGTGCTTAACCTCTGAGTCACATCCCCAGCACCCCCCCTTTTTTTTTAGGGCTGAGTACCGAACTCAGGGCCTTGCACGTGCTAGGCAAGCACTCTGCCACTGAGCTAAATCCCCAAGCCCCCCAGCCCCTTTTTATTTTTTATTTTGAGACAGGGCCTTGCTAAGTTTCTGAGGCTGCCTTTGAACTTGTGATCCTCCTGCCTCAGCCTCCCAAGCAGCTGGAATTACAGATGGCGACGCTGCGCCCAGCTCCTCTTCTGCTATTTGCAGAAACTTCCTCTCCCACATCCGCCACCTCCACCACCAGATCCACCATCGCCATCCGCAGAGGGATTCCTGAGCTTCTTCCACCAAAGATGCTCCTCCCCAGGGGCCCATCATTTGATGGTCGATGTCCGCCTTAACTTCCAAAAGCACGACCGTTCCCACCACCACCGCCACCAGTCATCACCACCCAAGTCTTCTCTATCATAATCGTCATGTCCTCCACCACCATTGCCAGGTCATGGCCTTGGTTTCCATGTCCTGGTCCCCCACCGCCAAGGCCTCCTCTGCTGCTATAAACAGGACACTGTCCTGTTGCCAAATCCATCATGTCCTCCCAGTGTCACCAGCTGCTTCCACCATCTCCACCACCAAGGCCTCCTCTTCCACCAAAGTTCCCACTGCCTCCAAAATTGCCTTCACCACCTCCAAGTTTCCTCCACGATGACGAAGTTACCACACCCACTCTTGCTTTGTCTGCTATTCGCTGCTGTGACTAAAAAGATCCAACCAGAATGATTTTAGGAGGGAAAGTTCATTTCAAAGGCTCACGGTTTGGGAGGTCCATATCGTCTGGTTCCATTCCTTGGGGCTCAAGGTGAGGCTGAACACCAAGGCAGAAGGGTGCGGTATAGGGAAGCGGGTCAACGCGTGGCTCCAGGAAGCAGAGACAGAAACTCCAGACCAGCACAGAATATATACCCCAAAGGCACGCCCACCCGCAGCCGCACCCTACTGCCTATGGCTGCCGGTGGTCCTCATCGGGATTAAGTCTCACAACCCAATCCTGTCACCCCTGCCGCCCCGAACTGTCACACGTGAGCTTTTGGGGGACACTTCACATTCAAACTATGACATTCCACCCCTGGCCTCCAAAAGCTCGTCACACTCAGGCAATGCAAAACACGTGAGTCCATTTTCAAGAGTCCCCATAGTCTCAATAGTTCCCAGATTGCCCCAAGTTCAAGTCCAAAGTCTCCACTGAGATTTAAGGCAAACCCACAGTGTGAGCTCCTGTAATAAATCAAATCAGGTTACGTACGACAAGCATATAAAGGCACATGGTGAATATTTCCAGTTAGAAAAACAGGGGCTAGAAAGAGGGATGGGACTGAAGCAGGTCTGAAATCCTGCTAGGCAAACAACTCCTACAGTTCCACGCCCAGCATCGGGGGCACACGACAATGTGATGTTCCATCCAGAGGGCTTGTGCAGCCCCGCGCGCGGCTTTGCGTTCGTCGTCCGCATGGCCACTCTGTTGGTTTGTCTGAATTCGTTGCCTGCAGCTTTCCTCGGCCGGTGTTCCAATACTGGCATTTCTTAACCTCAAGGGTCTCTGCTGCAGCTTAGGCTTCACATTTCCACTTTGCCCTCTCATGGGCTCCAGCAGGGACTCCAGCCCTGGGGCATTGGCCTGGCCTCCCAGGCCTTCCTTTGAAACCTTGGTGGAAGCCTCCTCACCCCATCATCCTGCAGTCTCGCACAACCAGCACCACGTGGTTGCTGCCAGGGCCTTCAGGGACCCTGGCTGCGGCAGCCTCAGAGTGCCTGGGTGGCTGAGCACAGTGAAAAATCTTCCTAGGTCCCTTGGGCACGAAGGGTGCTCCAGTGGTCTCAAAGGAATCTTCGCTCCCTTGAGCTTGGGATAGATGTGATCCTGCCAATTCCTGAGAAGCCCTCAAGCCCTCTTTCCTTTGCCTGTGGGCAAAGTGTATAGCATTTCTTTACTGCCTGCAACTTCCTTAGCCCCAGTTTTACTCCCCCGCCACTTTTTTCCTAAAGAAAGAGGGATGAAGGGAGAGTGAGGAAGAGGAAAGAGAGAATCAGCTTTATTTTCTCATCTGGCCTTTGTTTCTCTGACACTTAGTTGTGCATGTGGTGCTGGGCTTTGAACTCGTGCCCTCGCACATGCCAGGCAACTGCCCCAACTGCTGAGCCACCACGGCAGCCCCCTTTACTTCCATCTTTCAAGTCCAAGATTTTCAAATCTTTCTTCTCTTCTTTCTGCTCCTGATTAGCACAATAAATTTGGCTAGAAGCTGCCAGCAATACCCATGTCACTTCCTGAATGCTGTGCTGCCTAGAAATTTCTTCCACCAGATTAAGAAGTCTGTTGCCTTTAAAATCAGGCTCAGGGGCTGGAGCGGTGGCTCAGCAGTTTCGGCGCTTGCCTGGCAAGCACGAGGACCCGGGTTCCAACCCCAGCACCACGTACACAACTAAGTGTTGGAGCAACTAAGGCCATGTGAAAAACTAAATAAAGTTGTTTCTCTCTTTCTCTGTCTCACTGTCCCTCTCTCTTAAAAAAAAAAGAAAAGAAAAAAAAATAAAATCAGGCTCAGAGAAAGTCCGGGGACACAGGCAAAGTGCAGACAACTTCCTAGCTGGTACGTACCACGAGTAGCCTCTAGGCCAACTTCCAAATCAGTTCTCTGAAGACCCCTGAGCCCTGTCTTTGCGCTCCATAGTCTTGAAGACATTCGGGTCTTCTGAGCTCCCCCACGACTGCCCATTAAGCTCTGCTGACAACAATCCAAAGCGTCTCTAGCTTGCCTTCCTGACATTTCCACAATTCCTTCCGCAAATTGCACCAAGCTCCGGAGGCTTCTGAACCACGTGGCCAGGTCAGTCACGCAACGACCCTGCGTCTCGGTACCAGCTTACCAGCTTTTCCGCTGCCGTGACTAAGAGACCTGCCAAGACGAACTGCAGGAGGTATTGTGATTTGAATGTGAGGTGTCCCCCAAAAGCTCACGTGTGACAATTCGGGAAGGCTAAGGTGGCACGCTGCGGTTATGAGAGCCTTATTCCGATCAGTGGGTTAGTCCCCGGACAGAGATTAGCAGCTGGGGGTGGCTGGAGGAGGGGCGCGGGCCATGCCCTTGGGGTGCAGGCTGTTTCTGGCAGTTTCTCGCTCGGCTCTGCTTCCCTCCTGAAATTTGTTCTTGTCGGCAGCTGACTAAAACAGGAGTTTATTTCGAGGCTCATGGATTCAGAGGTCTAACACGGAAGGCTGCTCCGTTCCTTGGGGCTTGAAGTGAGGCAGAACATCGTGGCAGAAGGCCTGGGAGCAGAGGGTGGGAAACTCCATGCTACATACAAAATATATCCCCCAAGGTACCCCCGATGGCCCACCCCTCCTGCCACAGCCTCCCAGCCTACAGCTGCCTAATCCTTTTTTTTTTTTTAAGAGAGAGAGAGAGAAAGAGAGAATCAATTTTATTTATTTTTCATTTGGTCTTTGTTTCTCCTACACTTGGTTGTGTACGTGGTGCTGGGGTTCGAACCCGGGTCCTCGCATATGCCAGGCAAACGCTCCAACCACTGAGCCACCGCTCCAGCTCTGTTTCTGTCTTCCTTTCCCTTCCTTCCCTCCTTCGTCTTTCTTTTTCTTTCTGACACCAGGGATTGAACTCAGGGGCACTTTACACTGAGCCGTACCCCCAGCCCCTTTTTTTTCTTTAAATTTTTAGACAGAGTCTTGCTACGTTGCTGAGGCTGGCCTTGAACTTGTGATCCTCTTGCTCCAGCCTCCGGAGTCTCTGGGATGCCAGGCGTGCGCCACCGTGCCTGGCTTTACCTTTCTCTGGAGACTCTTCACGTGTGTTTCAGGGGATCTGCATTCAGGTCTTTGATTTACTATTTTTCTTTGAAGGGACCTACTTTTCCACTTCTTGATACACTTTGTGATTTTTTTTGTTGGTGTTGAACATTGGACTGTTGCATCTAACAATACTGTAACTCCCGGAATCGGAGTCTCCCTCTTGCCCAGCGTGCTGGGTGGTTATTATTTTTGCTGGTCTCTCTTTTCTGCTGTGGCTGTCTCTGCTGTATAAACTCAAGGTTTTTTCAGGTCCTTTCTTAAGTCTGTGCTTTTTTCCCCTGTGAATCCACAGGGAAAATCACCCTTGCATGTATCGTTATTTTTGAATGTCTGGTGTTTAAGGTCTGGCTCCCCAAAGTGGAAACCAAGGACAATGAGACGGGAAAGTAGGGCACTGGCCCTTTAACTCTGTCCAGCGGGCGAGGAGGCTGGCAGTCACTGAGGGAGGTGTGGCCACAGTGGCCACCTGGCTCAGAGGGGGATCCCCAACACTGGAAGACCAGAGTCCCTCTGCCCTGCAGGCTGCCTGCAGGTTGGTCCTGAAGCACATGGACGGTGGCCAGCAGCGGGGCTGGGTGCGGGACAGGCAGCTGCTGGCGCTGTCGTTCACCTTGACCAAGCCTCACGCGGTGTGTTGGGCTGAGCTGTCCTGAGCTGTCCCTCCGAACCTGCAAACTCCAGTGGACTCAGAAGTCGGAGAACAGCCTTTTTATCCCATGGATCTTCCGGGGTGCTTGTCAGGGGGTTCCAAATGGGCTAGAACCCTGTCCTGGACAGGCGGCTTAGCCCTGCTCTCCAGAGCATAAATCAGACGGATTCTTTCTCACTGTCCCTCTAGCTTAAAAAAAAAAAAACAAAACATGGTGATTTGATACCATGTCCAAGATTTTTGGTTTTTCCCCGGGTTCATTTCCTCAGGTCTTCTAAGAATTTTGTACTTGAGTCTGTGCTGCATGTCTCTCTAATTTCTCGGTGAGGTTGGGGTAGCTTGAGGCCCTTCCTCCTTCATTGACTTGTGGTTTTGCTTGTTCAAAACCCGGGAGCGTCTGTGAATTCTCAGATTTTCCCTTTCTCATGTTTGTTTTGTTGTTCTAGCTCCTTTGTCTTCCCAAATAAGACTGGAAGTCAGCCCGGGGACACCTGAACCATGTCCTGCTGGGGCTCTGATGACCATGGGATGGCTCCGTGGGTGTGGAGAGAACTGTCCTACCCGTGCACCCACACCCGCAAGTGTCCTCGAGTCACCAGCGCTTCGGTGCCTAGCTGTGCTTGCCAGGCCTAAGCTGGGAGGGATGGTGATGGTTTTGCTGGCGTTCCTTTCTACTGGTCCCTGAGGAGAAGAGGCCAATGGCGGAGCCTACTGATTTTACCCTGCGAAGAGCTTCCAGTTCTGCGGCAGAAGGAGGAGGAAATGAGGCAGACGTGGCAGCTCTCTGCAGCAGAGGAAGAGCTGGGGGTCTGGGAGGTCCGGGCTGGGGTTCACAGGGCAGAGGACTAGAAAGAGGACGGGGCAGGGGGCGAGAGGAATGGAGAGACTGGGGTTAATCTGAGTCACAATCAGTGTGTACCAGCAAGGAAAATATAGAGGTGGGAGGAGAACCATCGGAGAGGCTCAGAGGGAACAAATACGATCACTCTCGTGGGCTAGGAATATGTGGCCCCCGCCCTGGCCCCCCTGACAGAGTAGAAACCCCACAGAGCCCTGCGTCAAGTACTCGGCAGCAGGGAAAATTGGTCTTAGACTAAACATTGCTCTGGACCTGCCCAAGAAAGCAAGACCAGAAAGGGTCAAACTATTTGCAAGGAATTTAACTGTGACCCAGGACAAAGTTCAAGAATATTTATATAAATACAAGAATAGCACACAACAAAGTGAAATTATTTACAAAACTAACCCAAAGAACGTACGGTAGCCAAAAAAAAAAAAATTAAAATTGTCAGGCAAAGAAGCAAGAAAGTATGGGCCAAGATGAGTGGAAAATGAGACTAGCTGAAATGGAACCAGAAATGACACCGATGATAGGATCAGGACCCAAAGACATTAAAATGGGGGGGGGGGCTGCAGCAGTGGCTCAGTGGTTACAGTGCTTGACTGGAATGCATGAGGATGCGGGTTCGAATCCCAGCACCACATGTGCAACAAAGTGTCAGAGCAACAAAAGCCACGTGAGAAACTAAAATTGATTCTCTTTTAAAAAAATAGTATTCAGAACTGTATTCCGTATGCTAAAAATAAATAACTAAATAAAGACTTTGAAAAGTAAGGGGGAGCCGAGGGGAGGGAAGGGGAGGAGAGGCAGGGAAGTGGAGGAGGGGGATGCAGTTCCAGATCTCACCAAGGCCTTTGAGCTTGGTAGTTCACACCTGTAATCCTAGCGACTATAGCACTTGAGGCAGGAAGATCGCGAGTTTGAGTCCAGCCTTGGAAATTTAGTAAGATCCTGTCTCAAAATAAAAAATAAAGCTGGGTGTGGTGGTGCACGCCAATAATCCCAGCAACTCCGGAGGCTGAGCCAGGGGGATCGGGAGTTCAAAGCCAGCCTCAGCAACTTATCGAGGCCTTAAGCAACTTAGTGAGACCCAGACTCAAAATGAAAAGGGCTGGGGATGTGGCTGAGCGGTTAAGCACCCCTGGGTTCAATCCCTGGTATAAAAAAAAAATAAAGTGGGGATGCAGCTCAGTGGCAGAGCATCCCTGGGCTCAATCCCCAACCCTGGGAAGAAAAATTGAGTGGTCTTTATTTAGATGACAAAATTGTCTATATTGAAAACCCAGTGGGATCTAGAGAAAAGCTATAAATAAGTGAATCTAATAAGTTTGCAAGCTACAAGATCAATATTCAAAAATCAATTTCTCCATAACAGCAGCAAACAGACCCATGTTCAAGAGCATAAAAGATGAAGCCCCTGGGCTCCTCCTGTTCCCCATGACGGCAGATCAACGTGGAAAGAAATCACACACCACACCTGCGAGCTCTGCGGACGCAGTGGACGCAGAGCGACCTGCAGCCAGGAGCTGCTTTCCAGAGGCCGGAGGCAATAGAAAGCTTGCTGCTTGCTGCACAGGACGGGGACCACGGCAGGACTATCGGGGAAGGGTCCAGGAGGATGAGCTCCAGGGAGCCTGGGCCTGAGATCCAGAACGCGTCAATCTGGGCATCGAGTGTGACCTCAGCCTGAACGGTGGCGTGTGGGGCAGGCAGCGTGCAGCATCTCAGAAGGAAGCGGGGAGCAGCCGGTGCTGGTTCCAGCAGAAATTTCCAGGCACCCTCCTGCCTGGCGGCTAAATCCATCTCCATCCAAAAGACCAGTAAAAAGTTTTCAGTGGAGTGTTAAGTGAAAGAAAGAAAGAAAAGGAAAAAGAAAACTTCTTAGGAGAAAATGAGAATAGACTCAAAAGACTTGTAAAACCCATGACATATTGCTGAAAAAATGGGAAGAACACCTAAGAGAGAGACCCATCCGGGTTTTAAAATGGCCAAGATACCAATTTTTCCCGCCTTTATTTATAGATTTAACATGATCTCAACCTCAGTAGTGCTAGACTGTTCCGTAAGATTGACAGGCAGGTTCTAAAATTCACGTGGAAATTCAAAGAACTAGAGTAGCTGAATGATGTTCACAGTCGAAGCCAGGAAGCAAAGAGGGAGAGGGGAGTCCACAGCCCCGGAGGCCCAGCACCCAGGATTCCCAGGCTCCTGTCAGGCTCCTGTGCCCACCAGAGGGCACCGCTCCAATTGAAGCCCTTCTGAAGCATCAGTAAGAGTCACGCTGAGTCTCAGTGGCACTTGAGGCAAAAATCCGAATACATGAGCCGAGTCCGGAGTTCTCCTACGAGAACAAAGCACCTGTTAGTTTAAGAATTTCCAGCTACTCCTCGGCCTGTGGCCAGCCTGCCCCAAGAAGTGACCAAGCCTGGAATCCCAGCCATTTGTGAGGCTGAGGCAGGAGGATTGCAAGTTTGAGCCACTCCAAGCAATTTTGTGAGACCCTGTATCAAAATAAAATAGTAGGGGCTGGAGTGGTGGCTCGGTGCTTCCAACATTTGCATGGCATGCAGGAGGACATGGGTTCAAACCCAGCACCGTTTACACAATTAAGTGTCAGAGCAACCAAAGCCATGTGAAAAAAAAAACTAAAAAATTGATTTTCTCTCTCTCTCACTGTCCTTCTCTCTTTAAAAAAGAAAAAGAAAAGGAAATCAGATGAAAAACTGATTTTCTCTTTCTCTCTCTCTCTCTTGCTGTCCCTCTCTCTCTTAAAAAAAAAAAAAAATTAAGGGGCTTGAGCAGTGGCTCAGCGGTTTCCGCGCTTGACTGGCAGGCATGAGGACCTGGGTTCAAACCCCAGCACCACGTATACAGCTAAGTGTTGGAGCAATGGAGGCCATGTGAAAAACTAAATAAAGTTGTTTTTCTCTTTCTCTGTCTCTCTCACTGTCCCTCTCTCTTAAAAAAAAATTATATATATAAATTAAGGGCTGGAATGCGGCTCAGTGGTAGAGCCCTTGTCCCGTAGGCATGAGGCCCTGGACTCAGTCCTTGGTACAGCAAAAAAATTAAAAACTAAAAAATTTGAGAAAAATCAGTAAAACGTATAGTGTGATACTTTACATTCATTGACTTCTTTTTTTTTTTTTTAAAGACAGAGAGTGAGAAAGAGAAGATTTTGGTTTTTCACCTGTTTTTTTCCTGACACATAGTTGTGCATGTGGTGCTAGGGTTTAAACCCGGGTCCTTGCGCATGCCAGGCAAGTGCTCTACCACTGAGCCACCTCTCCATCTCTGCATTCATTGATTGTTAAAACTGTTTGGGGCTGAAGCTGTGGCTCAGCAGTTATGGCGCTTGCCTGGCACGCACAAGTATGCAAGTTCAAACCCCAGCACCACGTACACAACGAAGTCTCAGAGCAACAAAACCATGTGAAAAACTAAATAAAAATGGATTCTGTCTCTCTCTCACTGTCCCCTCTTTCTTTTAAAAAACAAAACAAAACAAAACAAAAAACAAAAAAACACCTGTTTGCCTGTTTGATTACAATGGTTTTCATCTGAGTTACTGAGCTTGAGGCACCACGGTGAGCACCTCCCTCACCTCCCTGATCCACCCTCTTCCCCCAACCCTGTTGCAGCTGCTCCTCCACCCAGAGGAGCACCTACTAGTCCAATGGATTTAGACTAAATTGTTCAGAATGGGCAGGGAAGGGACAGTGGAAGGATGTCTGACCAATACTCAGTGGTCTGTTTCCTGTGCCGCCATTAATGCTCTCTCTTGTCCTGGGCCCTGCAGCGTCTCAGGCACGCTTGCCACAGGCCAAGCAGTAGGTGGAAATTCTGCAGCTAAAGGTGCTTTGTTCTTGCAGAAAAACTCCAGGCTCAGCTCACGTATTAATATTTATCTTTTCTGTAAAAGAGATGCTTTTGATTCCTTAGCTATATTCCAGTATCTGAATATATTTCCTTTTAAAAAGTTGGAATTTGGGGCTGGAGCGGTGGCCCAGCGGTTTCGGCGCTTGCCTGGCAAGCACGAGGACCTGGGTTCAAACCCCAGCACCACGTACACAACTAAGTGTTGGAGCAACCAAGGCCATGTGAAAAACTAAATAAAGTTGTTTCTCTCTTTCTCTGACTCTCTCACTGTCCCTCTCTCTTTATTTGAAAAAAAAAAAGTTGGAATTTTACCTCCTTAACCCCTTCCACCCTGTGCCTCTTCTTCTACTCCACCTTCTTTCAGAACTTTCCTCACTCTTCCACGTATATGTTTGTTTATTTAAAAATAACACATTACATAGCAGTAAGTTGGACAGGGTCCACGGTGGCTCCCATGCCCCTTGCTTCCTGGTACTCATGACCTTGTGTGGGCCAAACTTGTGACTCGCTTCTAACCAACAGAATGCAGCCAAGGTCATGAGATGCACATGGTTACAAAAAAGTTTTCACATAGGATTGTGACGTCGTGTAAAATAGCAGAGCAGGAAGCTCTAGAGGTTGATATTTCCCCTGGACCAACCGTGGCACTGGAAAGAGCAGTTGGAATCGACCATTCGGAGCTCTGGAACCTGTTGGGAATTTATAACAATCAGTGGAGAGTTCAATGAAGGCAGAGGCTGGTGCTGGTTGGTAAGAGAGAGCAGCCACCATTCCCCATTGCTCAGTCCTCCCTCAGATGTTGGGGGAGTGCCCATGTCCTAGGAGTGGCTGGCTGGTGTCAGTGTGAGCAGGAGACTTTGTGATGCAAAGCCTGAGGGCTGTGCACTTGGTTGGTTGGCAGTGCTCTGAGGGGCTCGCACAGATGCCTACCTTGGTGTCAGCCCTCTGGGCCACAATCAGCAGCTTCCCCCAGCAGGGTCCACATTTTATTTATTTATGTAATTTGGAGCCAGACATTTAAGGAAGTCTTTGTTAGGCCACTGGGTGGTCACAGACATAATAGTGAGAGACTACAAATAAGGATGCACAATAAGGGACACACAGTTTGCAGGAGTATTTTGGAAAAGTCACAAAAGGACTGCTTCAGTCCTTGACAAACACATCCAGCAATCCCTGGGAAGTTGGAAAATGAGAATATAGAGTTACTGCATTGCAGTATTCTGAATATCCAGTTCTCACCAAAATGAGAAAACATACAAATATACAGGAAAGTCCGACCCATTCACAAAAGAAGAAAAAAAGAACTTCACAGAACGCACAGCTGAGGACGTGCGGAAGTCAGAAGTACTAGTAAAGAGTGTTAAACAAATTGTTTTAAATATTTTCAATAAGCTAAAAGGGAACTACAGACTAGGAGCTAAAGGAAATCAGGAAAACAACCTTTGAAGCAATGTTTCTCCAGGTAGAAATCATAAAAAGGAAGCAGAAATTCTGGAGTTGAAAATTACAGTAACTGAAATGAAAAATTCACGAGAGGGATCTAGTAGGAGATGTTAGAAAGAATCAGCAACCGTGAAGATCGGTCAAAATTATCTCGTCTAAGATGCACAATGAAAAAGAATAAGCAGAGTCCAGGGGACCTATAGCTGCCAGCAAGCATACCAACACACGCAGTAGGAGATTATTAAGAGGAGAAGGGGAAGAGAGAGAAGCAGATAAAGAGGAAGAGAGCCAGAGAGAGTGAAGAAAGAGAGAATCAATTTTATTTAATATTTCCATCTGGCCTTTGTGGCTCAACACTTAATTGTGTATGTGGTGCTGGGGTTTGAACCCAGGTCCTTGTGCATGCCAGGCAAGCACTCCAACCACTGAGCCACTGCTCCAACCCCCAGAAAAAAAATTTTTTTGAAGAAGTAAGGCTAAAACTTCCCCAAATCAGATGAAAACATGAATTTACATATCCAAGAAACCCAATAAACCCCAATCAACATAAGCTAAGTGATCCACAGAGAGGCACATTAGCCAAATAGTTGAAATCCAAAGACAAAGAAAGAATTTCAGAAGCAGGAAGAGTTGACTCATCGTATATGCCGGACCTTCCATAAGCTTGAGTCAATTTCTCCTCGGAAATTATGGAGACCAGAAGCAGAAGGGCGACATATCTAAAGTCAGTCCTGAAAGGAAGAGCAAAACAAAACAGAAAGACCCCAAACCCTGGCAACCACGAATTCTATACCCAGCAAAACTATCCCCAAAGAACGAAGAAGGAACTGAGAGGAAGCAGAGAGATTTCATTACCAGTAGATTTATGTCACAGAATATGCTGAAAGGAGTCTTAGTCATTCAGTCTGAATGAAGTAATACTTAGCAAACTCAGGGGCTGGAGCAGTGGCTCAGTGGTTATGGCACTTTGTCAGCAAGCACGAGTTCATGGGTTCAAACCCCAGCACCACGTACACAACTGAGTGTCAGAGCAATGAAAGCCACGTGAAAAACTCAATAAAAATGGATTCTATCTCTCTATCACTGTCCCTCTCTCTTTATATATACATATATATATAAAAAGATACAAATTAAAAAAATATTTAGCAAACTCGAAGCCCCAAGAATAAATAGAGAACGTTGGTAAAGGTGACTACGGAGGTATGTGTAGAAGCCAGTGTTACTATACTTCTGATCTGTACCTCCTTTTTTTTCTTGTGTGATTTTACTTATTTATTGTTTTTAAAAGATTGAGGGACAGTGAGAGAGAGGAGAGAGATAGAGAGCAACAATTTTTATTTAGTTTTTCATGTGGATTTTGTTGCTCCAACACTTTGTTGTATATGTGGGTGCTGGGGTTTGAACCCGTGTACTTGCGCATGCCAGGCAGGTGCCGTAACCGCTGAGCCACTGCTCCAGCCCTCTTGTACGATTTTAAAGGCAAGTCCACAAAACTGAAATTTAAAAAATCTATGTGTATAATATAATTTGCAACAGTAACAATACAAAGTGGGAAAGGATACAGATGTATAGGAGCAGTGTGTTTGTAAACTACTGAAATACAGCTGGTATTATTCAAACTAAGTTGTTACAAGCCTAAGATGTTAATTGTAGTCTCCAAGGTAACCACCAAGAAAATAACTAAGAAATATACAGGGAAGGAATGAAGAAAGGAATCAAAAGGATTTTTCTACAAAAATTGACTAAGTACGGGGAGCAGTAACAGGAAGCGAAGAACAACAACAACAAAAAAGGCACACAGAAAGAAATAGCAGAATTAAGAAGCAAATCCTTCCTTATCAGTAACTACATTAAATATAAATGAATTAAACTCTCCAATTAAAAGGCTGAGATTGGAAGATCAGATTGATAAAAATATGATTTTGAGCATATGCTGTCTTTGAGAGGCTTGCTTCAGAAGAAGACACAAAGAGTTTGAAAGTAAATAATAGTAAAAAATATTCCACACAAATAGGAACAAGAGGGAGCTCAGATAGGTAATATTGTCAGGTAAGATGGACTAAAAGTCCAAGAAGGTTATAAGGGATGAGAAAGATTACATATTGATAAAAGATTGAATCCACCAAGAAGGTGCAACAATCATAAACATAGATGCACTTAACAGACAGCCCCAGAGACAGAACTGGGGCTGGAGTGGTGGCTCAGTCCTTGGAGTGCTTGCCTGGCATGTGCAAGGACCCAGGTTCAAACCCCAGCACCATGAACACAATTAAGTGTCAGTGAAACAAAGGCCAGATGGAAAAACAAGTAAAATTGATTTTCGCTTTGTCTCTTTCACTCTCTCAGACTCTCTCTCTCTCTCTTAAAAATAATTGACGGAGGCGCTGGAGCGGTGGCTCAGCGCTTACGGCACTTGGCCGGAATGTGCAAGTTCATGAGTTCAAAGCCCAGCACCATGACGTACACAACAAAGTCTTGGAGCAACGAAAGCCATGTGAAAAACTAAACAAAATTGATTCTCTCTTTCTCTCTCCCTCACTATCCCTCTCTTTAAAAAAAATTGACAGAATTGAAGGGAGAAATAGACGATTTTACACTAATAGTTGGAAAATTTAATACTTCACTTTTAAGTTCGAAGCCAGCCTCAGCAACTTACTGAGGCCCTAAGCAACTGAGCAAGAGCCTGTCTCAAAATAAAAATGAGAAGGGTTGGGGATGTGGCTCAGTGGTTCAGCACCCCTGGATTCAATCCCCAGCACCCGAATCAAAACAAAACCAAAAAACAATGGGATGAGGAAGAAATCCTAAGGGAAATGAGAAAATCCATTGAGATAAAAGAGGGCACCAGACAGAGAAAGTAGAGGCAGAGAAGAACTCACAGCGTGAAGGCCTAGATTTGAAAAAGAAGAAAGCTCTCGAGTTCATAACTGCACAGCATAAAGATTTAGAGAAAGAAAAACCAACAAATCCCAAAGCTGGCAACGGGAAGGGAGCAATCGAGCTCAGGGCAGAGCTAAAAGACAGAGGAACAACGACCACAAAACAGAGAATGTGGGGCTGGAGCGTTGCCCGGCATGCACACGTACACGGGTTCAAACCCCAGCAACCCACGTACACAACTAAGTGTCAGAGCAACGAAAGCCATGTGAAAAACTCAGTAAAAATTGATTCTCTCTGTCTCTCTCTCACTGTCCTTCTCTCTCTAAAAAAAAAAACAAAAAAAAAAAAAACAAAAACAGAAACAAAACAAAAAAACAACAATGTATGCTTTTCACTGCTGAAACAAAATGCCCGGGAAAACCAGCCTCCAGGAGGACAGAGCTATTGTGGCTCAGGTCAAGTCCATGGCGAGCTGGCTCTGCTGCTTGGGCCCGAGGCAAGGCAGACCTGGTGGCAAAGCACATTTGGTCACCTCGAGAAGTCCTGAAGGAGAGGGCGGGGTCAAGCTACAGTGACAAGGGCACCCAAGGGACCCACTTCCTTCAGCTAGGTCCTGCCTCCTGCCGTTTCCACCCCCTCCCTGAAATACGGTGGAAGTTCGAAGCCATCTGTGGATTAATCCGTTGATGAGGTCAGAGCCCTCCTGATCCAATCTCTTTCCAAATGCCCCACCTCCGAACGCTGCTGCAGTGGGGACCAAGCCTCCAACCATGACGCTTTCGGGCACATTCCAGATCCAACCCAAACAGAAAGAAGGTAAACAGAGAATTTAAACAGTCATTGTGTACCAGTTGGGTTCGCTAGAGAAAGGGAACCAGAAAGGCTTCTGGAAATAGATAATCGTGACAGCTATACAGCATTGTGAATGCACCTACTGTCACTGAGTTATACACTTTAAAGATGGTTAAAATGAAAAGTTATAGAGTATGCGTATTTTATCACAGAAAAAAAAGAGCTGCTGTTATCCGTCAGCTTCATGTTACTATAACGAAATACCCGAGGCAGTTACATTTATTTATTTATTTTGCAGTTCTTTTACTGGAGGCTGAACCCAGGGGTGCTTCCCCACTGAGCCACATCGCCAGCTTTTTTCTGCTTTTTTTTTTTTTTAAAGAAAGAGGGACAGAGTGAGCGAGAGAGAGAGAATCAATTTTATTAGTTTTCCATGACTTTTTTTGCTCACACTCTTAGTTGTGTACGTGGAGCTGGGTACACACCCTGGGTCCTCGCGCATGCCAGGCAAGCACCGTAACCACTGAGCTGGGCTCCAGCCCTTATTTTTATTTTTGTTGTAGAGAGAATCAGTTTTATTTAGCCTTCCATGTGGCTTTCGTTGCTCCGACCCTTGGTTGTGTACGTGCAGCTGGGGTTCGACACATAGAGCTTGGGCAGCCCCGTCATTTTGGGCTTTTGGTGAGGATGGCACATCACGGCACACCTGCATGGCAGAGGAAAGTGTTACATCATCAGCTGGGAAGGAAAGCTGTGGTCTGAAAGCCTGGGGTGTCATGTGCCCCTCAAGGGCTCTCCTGGTGACCCTAGGACCTTCTGCTAGCTCCTGTCTCTCAAGGGTCCATTATCTCCTAATACTGCCACTTTGGCAACCAGGGCTTCAGCACTAGGGGGCCACTATCCACACTCGAAGCGTAACAGCTGCCTACGGAGGGAGCCATATGGCATAATGTGAGGGTGGCCTCTTGCCTCCAGAAGCCAGCAAGAAGCCAGAGCCTGCTGGGTACAGTGGCACACGCTGGTAATCCCAGCAACTTGGGAGGCTGAGGCAGGAGGATCACATGTTTGAGGCCAGCTTCAGCAATTTCACAAGAATCCATCTCAAAATAAAGAAGAGGGCTGGAGATGTTGTTCAGGGGTAGAACACTTGCCTAGCATGCGTGATGTCCTGAGTTCCATCCAAAAACAAGAGAAAGAGAGCAACCGGGGCCCCCGTCTGGATGGGACTGTAGCCCTGGCCCACACCTTGGTCCAAGTTCTGTGCTTCCCTAAGCAGGAGTTAAGCTGCTGACACCGTTAAGAGGCTGATGCCGTGTGTTTCGTGTGACCCGGCTGTGGAGCAGGGGCGTGCTGCTCTATCGGCAGCCCTTCCTCTTCTTCCCCTTTGTGAAGGGCCTCAGCACACCGTGGTTCTGCTGCGTGGACTCCAGCCAGTGCTTTGGAAGAGCCACTGTGTAGTCTGCCCTGTCATCACAGCTTTCTGCCCCCACGGTCCCAGGCCGGGGTGCTCTCCGCTATGCCCTTGCGTGCTGGAGTTGTGCGAAGGCATCTGACTCTCTCCAGCCTGAGCTGTGGTCTGCAGTGGGGCCTGGGAAATCCATGCTCCCTGCCACCATCTGAGTTCCCCACTGCCACTCCTTGAGGAGTGGCAACTTGGTGTCCCAGAGCTCTGCCCAGGGCGGGGCACTCATTCTTCCCTGTCCACATTCCTTAACAGCTGGGCTGTGCCCGCAGCCCACCAGGACTGACCTCTCGGCCACAGTGGACTGCATCGCAGGGGCCCTTGGGAGTCGCATGCGGCAGCTGACATGGGCCACCATTGGGGCCAAGGTTAAAGTCAGACAACCCCTCGACCTCCTACCCCCCAGAAAGTCGACCCTAAGAGCCGCCAGATGGGGTGCTGCAGAGAGCAGAACAGACAGAAGAGGGACCGGAGTGAGCCGGGAGCCCAGACCCTGAGGGCCGGCGCGTCTAGCTGTCCGGCAAAGCCCCCTCCGAGGGGGATGGCCCAGGCTGTCTGTTCCTTGCATCGAAAGTCCCCTGAGACAGGAGCAGCCCAGGTATCCGACTGCTCCCCGGTACTCTCAGACGAGGGAGCAGGGCCAGAAGCGGGTGGGGTCTTCCTCTTCCAGGAATTTCTTTTTTACCAGTCTCCCCACCGCCCCAGCATGGGGTCTGTGCCCTTGAGGTCTGTTGTTGGGAGGTGGAACCAAGCCCCTGCCTGTGCTTTCCCAAAGCACACCAGATGGGTCACAGGGCTGCGGCAGCCCGACTGAGCAATTCTGTGTGCTTCAAATTGATTCCATGTGCATACACTGCCTAGCACAGCCCTTACCTACATGTGCCCTTGGGCGTCCCCAAGCACCCCGTCCTCAGCCTCCACATCTGGAAGCAGGCATAAGACGTCCCACCGTGTGGGGAGATGGACAGGCATTCCCCTGAGCTCTGGGCTCATTCCAAGGTCCTCACATCTACTAGGCACCTCTGCCTAACACCCCACCCCAAATCCTCCCATACCCCTCTTCAAGAGGCAGCAGAGGCACGTGCCTGTAAATCCAGTTACTTAGAAGCCTAAGGCAGGGGGATGGCTAGTCCCAGGCCAGCATGAGCAACTTAGTGAGACCCTGCCTCCAAGCTTTAAGAAAGGACTGGGATGCAGCTCAGTGGCAGAGCACTTGCCCAGCAGGCACGAAGCCCCTGGAGGCTGGGTCCCCAAGTTTCCTGGTGTCCCTCCCTCTGTGTGCACACTCCCAGGTCCAAGCCAGCACCCCCATCTTGGGAGGACAGGGCAGCCTCCCTGCCTCTCCCTGTGGCAACAGAGTGATCATTTACTTCTGGAGAACTCCACCCGTCCCTCCCTTTCCTGTCTTTTAGTTTTTCATTATGGAAAATTCCAGACACGCAGCCCCAGGGACCCATCCCAGACTGGGGAGGACAGCAGCGGTGGGGCCTTCTGACTGTGTGGCCCCAGCTTCCCCCCAAGTGAAACCTTTTAAAACAAATCTCAGCAGACAGACACTTCAGTGCAACCCAAGGATGTTTAAACCCTAAATCCACAGTGTTAGTCCCCTGCTAGGAACCTTCCTGGGCCCCGTCTCCTCACCCTGTTCGCGGCACCCCGCCCGGCCTGACTGCCCCTTCCACTCCCACTTGTCCCCAGCCTTGCCTCTGTCCTGAGGTCTCTGCCTGGAGCCCCACTCCCCTGCTTGTCCTGAATGCTGTCCTCTGGCCATGTGTGGTTTTAGTTCAAATGTTTGGATGTTTTCCCTAATCGAAGTGGGAGGCCACCGGAGGGAACCGAGCAGGGATGCGTTAGGATTTGAGTTATGGTTTAAAAATATCCTCCCAGCAGAGGATGGAGGAGGACCCAGGGGCGGGGTGGGGGAGCAGGAAGACCACGCTCCAGGATAATTAAGGGAGATGGCAGCAGAAGGCTCCAAGCCTGGCACACAGTGAGTGCTCACGCAACGTCACCTGTCACTGTGCTGGATAAGCCTCCTCCATCCCTTTTATTTTTTATTTTATTTATTTATTTATTTATTTTTTTAAAGAGAGAGGGACAGTGAGAGAGACAGAGAAAGACAGAAACGACTTTATTTAGTTTTTCACGTGGCCTTCGTTGCTCCAACACTTAGTTGTGTACGTGGTGCTGGGGTTTGAACCCGGGTCCTCATGCTTGCCAGGCAAGCGCTGAAACCGCTGAGCCACCGCTCCAGCCCCTACCCCTTTTATTTTTAAGCAAAGTGTAGACATAAAAATCGTGGCTGAGTGTGGACATGGTTGTCCCAAATGACCCGACTGGTTAGTGCTGGGGCAGTGGGCCTGTCGGTGGGCTATTACGTCATCCTGGGAATTCCTGAGTCTTCTGCAGGGAGATGGGTACAGGCACCAGTGGCACATGCCCCCAGATCAGGCTGACCCGCAGCGGGAGCCAGGGCCCATTCTCCAGGGTGGGATAGCCAGGGACACTGGCTGGAGGGGTTTTGCAGCACAAGGTGGAGGAGGGCTGGCACAGCTGGGGGGAGGGAGAGGGAGGCCAACAGGGAGCTAGGCCAACAGGGAGCTGGGCCGCCAGGGGGCGCCCTTGGACCTATGGTGGCCCCGGAGGGAAACTCGCCACTTGGTGGGGGGGAGGGGGCGCACCTGAGGGGTCAGTGTGGCTCTGCAGGCGGAGCCTCCTCCCTGTGGCCACCTTGTGCTCTCCAGCCTGCATCTGTGGACAGTCCACATGGGCTGGCTGTGCCTCCTGTCCTGACACCTGCCTGACATGTGACCTCGGGCAAGTGACTTGGCCTTTTTGCACCTCTGTTTCCTGAGAAAGCAAGCCAGCCTCTTTTGGGGTGAAGCCCTTAATGAACTCTCGCTTTCACCATTGCCTTCTGGTACCTTCCGTGCAGATCTTGACCCTCCAATAGGGACTGTGCCTCCTGTGCCAGTGCTGAGCTGTGCCCTGTACCAGCTGCCACCCCTGCCGCAAGAACAATGCCCCCCAAGGGGGGCTCTGGGCCCCCTTCACCAGGCAGCCTCCCTTGGGTTCTCCAGGGGCCAAGGGGCCTCCTCTGCACCTGCCTGGCTCCCTCTTCACTCCTCCCTCCAGAGGGTGAGCTGGATCTCACATCCCGAAAGCCCCTGGACTGGGAGGCCTGTTCACCTTGGCTCTCCAGCTGGCCTGCAAACAGTGGGTGCTCGATGAGCACGTGAAGACCGGATGCTGCCTGGACAGTGGCTGGCTCACTGCAGTCTGCTGTCCAGAGGTGGACAGGCCACCGTGGAGGGCCATGGCTGTACAGGTGTGGGTTTGCTGTGGGGAGGAATGATGGAGCCTGGCCGAGTCTAGAAAGGTGGAGGTGGGCAGGTGTCAGCAGTGTGAAGGGAAGGGCTAGGGACTGTCCCAGTGGGAGAGCACGTGGCAGTTCCTGCCCCCTCCCCAAGAGCATCTCCCCACCCTTGGCCTTTCAAACAGCTGGGGAGGCCACCTGAAAACCTTTTTGGACAAGGAGAACTTAGATGAGAAGCCCAGGGGATCTCTGAGAGGGGAAAGGGACATGGCAGAGGAAGCCAGCTTCAGATAGCTCCTCTCCCTGCTGGTCCCTGGGCTAGGCACCATGCCTACTTCTGACGTCACTATCTCTCCTTCCCAGATGAAGCTGAGCTCCAGAACACGCCACAGCTTGCTCTAGGTCAGTTAGCAGCTGCAGACCTGGCCTGGATGCACAGCTTTGCCGGATGCCCCAGCCTCAGTGGCCCATCAGCTCCCATGCAGTGAGCAGGTGGGCAAGAAAGAAGCTGAAGAGCTGGGACTCCGCAGATGGGCTTTAGTTCCCATCTTTAAAATGGGGATTATACAGCTGATCTGCTGGGGTGAGGGCTCAGTGAGTGACATGCATTTGCAGGAGGCCAGTGGCTGGAAAAGGTGCCCCTGCATGCTGTCCAGGACAGGGCCTGGGATCCAGATGTGTCCTGCTGAAGAGTAGGTTCTGGGGCCCAGGGTGACCTGCAGCCAAGGGACTTGGCCTCTAGCACTAGAAATTACAGTCCCACCCCGACAGAAGTTACCAATCAGTAAGATTCTGGCTACGCCTCATGGACGTGTGCTGAATTCGGCCCTTCTGTGCCCAAATCAGACACCTAGTGGCCCAAAGGAGCCCACAGGAGTTGGCTGGGGGCTTCCTGCCAGGGGCAGGGCAGGTGTGGGGACCAGAGGAAGCACAAAAAAGTGGCTCAGGTGCAGCTGACCTCCAGGACCTCAGGTTATATCAAAAGTCCACAAAGGCGTTGGAGCGGTGGCTCCGCGGTTGCAGTGCTTGCCTGGCAGGCACAGGGACGCGGGTTCGAACCCCAGCATCATGTACACAATGAAGTGTCTGCGCAACGGAAGCCACACGAAAAAACTAAGTAAAATTGATTCTCTCTTTAAAAAAACAAAAAAAGTCACAAAGGCTGACATGGGGCCTCTCAAGGGGGCTGCACCGAGTCTGGGCATGGCTCAGCAGTAGAGGATCACCTAGACTTCAGCCCTGGGTCCTCCTCCAGCACTGCTGAGAAATGAGAAGGCTCCACAGGGCGGGTGGGCAGGACACACCACACGCAGAGATGGCTGGAGCAGAGAGCAGTCATCGTTTTAATTCTGGTCAAGATCTGACACACCGGGCCAAGGGGGCCAGGGGCCCTGCCCACCGGCCCTCCCCACGCACCCCATGGCAGGATCCCCAGCTGCTCCTGTGCACATGATCGTTTACAAAAATAAATATGAAAAGCAGCAACTCTTCCGTGATCGTGGAGTTAATCCGAAACCATCAGCTGTGCCCAAGCTCCTGGCATAGCTCTGAAATTGCACCAAAAGGCTCTGGAAGCACTTAGTTTGGTCGCAGAGGCGATGGAAGGCTGTGGAAGGGGCCGGCCTCCCAGCCGCCTGCGGTCACATCTCCGAGTCCGCGTACATGCCGTTGATCAGGTAGTCCACCTGTGTGTAGTCCTTTTTCTTGTAGCTCTCGTAGGCTTGAAGGGCAAACAACACCAACACCGTGACGAACAGGGTCACCCCGAGCACCAGCACTGCCAGCAGGAACGTCTTGTTCACCAGGGACGGGGCCAGGGGCTTGGTGGTAACCACCAGGTACTGGTCTTGGGTGCTGAGTGGGCACATGTCCGTGGGTGTTGGCCCCGTGGAGGCAGCACCAGGTGTGGTCTTGGTTTTCACTGGCTCTGATGTCTGGGGTGTACCTGGCCCACCAGTCCCCTGGGTGGGTGACAAAGGACCTGGCTGAGTCACGGGGGATGTGGCCTCCACCTCAGGAGTGGGGCTGGTATGAGGCACTGGCACTGTGCTGGGAGCTGGTTCCTTGGTTTGCACCTGGGTGGTTGTCACCACCGTGGAGGACGCTGTGGCCACGGGGTGGGTGGTGGTCACCACCGTGGAGGACGCTGTGGCCACGGGGTGGGTGGTGGTCACCACCGTGGAGGACGCTGTGGCCACGGGGTGGGTGGTGGTCACCA
>PVKS010033254.1:0-21816 GCA_004027875.1 Aplodontia rufa
AAAGGAATAGGATTTGTTTAAGGAAGGAGAACAGAGGAGCAGAGATTCTGCAAGGCAGAGGGGTCCCTGGAAGCAAGACACCCATAACAATGGTTTCTTTTCTTTTCTTTTTTTTTTAAAGAGAGAGGGACAGTGAGAGTGAGAGACAGAGAAAGAGAGAAACAACTTTATTTAGTTTTTCCACATGACCTTAGTTGCTCCAACACAGTAGTTGTGCACGTGGTGCTGGGGTTTAAACCCGGGTCCTCGTGCTTGCCAGGTAAGTGCCGAAACTGCTGAGCCACCGCTCCAGCCCCATAACAATGGTTTCTTAAGGCATTGAACTATTCTTATCTATCAAGATAATTCCTGATGATAGGTTTACTTGCTTAAGAAAACTAAATCTTAAAGACATGGCAGTTTGTACCTATATTGGAGGCCCACATAGCTATTTTAAGTACTGACTTTTATCTCTTTGCTTTAACTACATAAACATTTCATTGTTATATAAATAAGATGTATTTATACATCAGGTAATAAGTCTATTTCTGATCATCTAACTAAAGAAATTTAGTTATCCTTTATTTCTTGTTAGTATTAGTTCTACAATAATAATTATCCCACATTATAGATTCTAAATTTGTCTTGAAATGTTAAACTTAATTAATATAAAGATTTTAATATAATCATGATGGTATCACTGACTTTTATTGTGTATTAGATATATTCATGTCCTCTAGGTACACAAATCTCTTTAAATGTGAAGTTTAGGGAAATACTTTATCAAGCTGGTGTTTCCAAACTAAAGTTGTCTCCAATGGTAATCTCTTTCAGACTTATGGAGGCAACAAATTTTGGGGAGATTTATTTATGTCATTTAATGGTAATTGGATAAAAAATAAGCTGTCATCAGTGTTATATATCAATTTGTGTTTCTCTTTGCACTAGAATAAAAATTTAAAGATATTTTTGAAGGACAAAAAGGGAGAACCTAATTTGATTAAGGATTGACTATGTGAAACATGAAGGCATTGTGCTACTTTTTCTACAGGTAAAAAAACTAAAAGCTCTCAGCTTTTGATTCATGTTAAAGGTTTGGGAATATAAAAATTTTCATTTTTTGGTTCATAACTATTATGCAAACTAAATTATGTTTTTATTCTTGTTTTTTTTATTTTGTGTTTCTTCTTTTAAAACTTTAAAACTGTTGCCTATTAGTGTTTTGCAGAAGTATCACTTCTAACTTAAAAATCTGAGTTAAGACACACCATCCCTTATTGGACAGATAAGATATAATACTAACTTCAAACTGTTATTGATCCTAATTAAACAACAGGGGTAATCATAAAACAGTAACACAGTATTCCTACTTTAAGTCTGATGAAACTGGCCTTCTTTCTGTATGTTTAATACCAAAACCAAAATACCAAAGTTAAGAAAGTAAAAGGGTTAAGGAAAATAGTCAATATTTTGACCCTTGCCCTATTTGGTCAACTAAAACTCAGGGGAAAATGGTACTTCTCTACAGGTTTGACAACTCTGGGTGATGTAACCTCTAGGTCATGGGGATCAAATGATTCTAGAAAACATAATGCCACCTAATATGCATGCTGCTAAAGGAGGAAGGTCATTGGACAGGGAGAGGTTCCTGATGCTTCCAAGCAAAGCCACACATTGTCAGCAAGATCCTGACCCATCCTGGCAGATGACACTAATAGAGGAACTAAAGGGTTTCTCATGAGTTCCCAGGAATGACCCACTAAAGAATCTTGGCTGACTCTAACAATAGCTTGGAACGAGGTCAATTTGGACTGACTTGTTCTTAAACACGTGGCAGGAGAGTTATAACCAAAGTATAGCCATACTTTAAAAGATGATAGTTCTTTTAATATAATTTAGTATATATCCTTGTGGCAGCCATTCCAGAGGTAATTAAGGCTAAAACTATAGAGAAAAATTTCCTAGACAGGAGTGACCAATACACAGGTGTGTTCTGAATCAATTTAAGACCTATCTGTATCCTTTCTTATTTTGGTAAGGTTAAAATGAAGTGCTACTGAGGCTCCACCTTCTACAATTTGCAATTCACCACTTCCAGCCTAGAGACCTGGAGACCTGATTTTAAACAAGATCTGAAAAGCAGCAAAGATTCAACTGAGCTGAAATGGAACTTGTCAAGTGTATCTGATCAACAGGATGGCCATCCAAACTGTTAAAAAGAGGAGAACTTATCACCGGCTGATTTTCACCTCAGAAAGTTAAAAAGTTAAAAAAGATGGCAAAATCAAAGGATATAATTTAAATGTTACTGTTGGTAAAAAAAAAAAAAAAAAAAAAGAAAGAAAGAAAAGGAAAAGGGAGGATTTGGAGAAATAGAAAGTCTGACAGTCCATTTTCAGAATGCAGCCTTAAGGATCCCATATAAAAGGAAGCCATCTTAAGGCAGGGAACCATGAGGCTAGGAGGAAGCCATATTTAAAACTCCCAGCACCTGTCTCCTTACCCTTGTAAGCGCTGCCCACTTCCAGTTCTCTGCTTACCTTCTTTGACTTTCCACACCCCGTCTACCTATTTCCTGTACCTGGCCCTATCCAATCTTAGTCCAACATGTAGATTGTACCCCTGAGCTCCTCCAATTGGAGTGAAGGGCAGGATTACATTAGAATGCAGATAAATATACGAGGATTTCCTTTGGGCCTCTGTGCACTTCAGAACCCCTCCACCTTAAAAGCCCACCCTTTCATGGGAGTAAAATTTCTGCCTTGCACACCCATCTCTGACCACATGTTTGTTTTAGTTCTAACATTAACTCAACCAATCTTTAATTTAATTAACAGTTGATTGATTTAGCCAATTTAAGGAGAAAGGAGTGCTCCTTGGAGTCAAATGCTGCTGCTATGCTGGGAAAGATGAGAACTAGGAGGAGTCATTTAAATTGTTAGTGACCCTGACAAAGTTGAGTGGAGAGATAAAAACAAGTCCTATTGAAGCCACCAGGAGATAATGCAAGAAACAGAAATGGAGACACCAAGAAGAGACAATTCTTTTGATAGCATTTTCCTTTACTTCTAAGTTGCTTTCACCTGTTGGTTCTCTTTAGGCGATATACTGATTTGGTTAAAGTCACAAATGATCTGGACATTTTCTTTGCTTGCAACCTTCTCTTTCATTAAAGATGTTTCTGGCCATGGAAGCTTATTTATTTACTTATTTGTTTACTGGTATATATATATTACATAAGATTATGCGATGTCATAAATATAAAAGCATGGAGTTTAGCATGTTCTAATTCAGACTCCAGGTTTTCCCCTTCCCCTCCCTTGCTCCAACCCCCTGTTTTTTTTAATAAATACACATGACAATAAGACATTCAACGGCATATTTATAGAAGCTTAGAGTGTACTTTGTTTTAACTCAGTTACCAGTATTTCCCCTTCTCCTTCCTTCCTCTAATTCCCTGTTCTTTTTAGATACACTAGACAATAGTATTTTTATGAGAGCATTCAGTATAACTTATTCCAGTTCAGTCCCCATTCCCCCTGCACGCCCTCCCCAACCCTATTCCCTTTCCTCTACTGTCATGAAGATTCTTTTTCATAACTGGCTTTCTGCTCAGGGAAGCTTCCTTTTATGGAGTATTGTGTGTGTCCTTGTGTCTCTTATGGAGGATGTAGTCTGCTGCCTCAGGGGGTAGTCTAGTATTCTCCACTCTCTTAGGTTGCATTCAGGGACAGGATGCTGCTTTCTGCACAAGAAAAAAATGTGATTCTACCCTCAGTTACTTCTATTTAGTTACATCTACATAGTAGTAGAAATTCTTTGGCAAGAAGGCTTAAGAATGTTAATCTCTAGTTTCTATTGCTGGTATACATTTTTCAGTATTTAAAATAATTCTTTAGTCATTTTGTTTTATTTTGTGGAAAGAAGGTAAGGGAAAGGATCATATATCCTTTAAGATTGGTTAAAATAAAATTCCAAAAGAGAGCTGATTTTTACTTCATTTACTCTATCAATTCACTTTTTAGCTTATGTTTTAGACAATTTTGTTTTTGAAGTTAGCAAGTTCATCAAATAGTTTTAAAATGAAAGACAAAAGGTATCTTTCATATTGTAATAGATAGATTAAAATATAAAAACTGATTTACATTGAATTATTAAATTACTCTGTGACTCAGTTTTCTTATCCAAAACAGAGTTACCATGAAAATTACTAAGCTTGGTACAACTTAAGCTCTATTTAAGTTTTTCTTTATGTTCCGTATCTTGACTGTATCCATTTCCATGTATTGGTTATGGGATTTTACCATAGTTTTATAAGATATTGTCCTTTGGGAATCTGAGTAAAGGTCCATGGGTCTTCTCTGTATTATTTCTTACAACTGCATGTGAATCTACAATTATCTCAAAATAAATTTATTTAAAAATAAAGATTAAAAGTAATCACACAAGAATTTTCATGATCTATGAACTTACTGTTTGTCTGTTATTGGAAGCACTGAAGGCATATCTAAATCTGAAAGAAAACAGTTTAACAAGCATGATTATGTATGCTATTTTTTTACTTTAGAGAAGTATTAGGAGAATGGAGAGAGAAGGTCATATTATTGCCAAGATTTAAGAAAATTACTTATGGCAAAATTTGCAACATTTTCTGTAAATAAGACACATTACAAAGTCATGTTAGGAAGATTAAAAACATGATAGAAAAACAGCAAGGAACATACTGCTCTTGGATTCTGTGATTAAAAGGAGCATTTTTGTATATACCCCAAATTAATTCAGAATATTTCCAATGCCCTTAAGGCATATGACAGGATAATGTAAGGTCACCAGCTTTAAAGATAACAATCACAACCCAATCCAATTTCTTCATGCTGGCAGCAATTTCATTGTTTTCTTCCTTTCAAAGCTATTTTAATTCAGGGAATTAATAAGCAATGCTTAGTGTTTAAATTGTGTTGCCTTAAAATTATATTGCAGCCTTGTAAATGTAGCACACTAGCAAGATTGTTAAAAAACAATTTTGAGAATATCAGAAAAATAAAAATTATGTTATGCATGTTATATTTTTAATTTTAAAACTGCTCAAAATAGATCTCATTTTTACTTTATTCATTATCAATTTATTATTCAGCTTATGTTTTGGAGAATTTTGCTTTTGAAGTTATCAAGGTCATCAAATAAATTTAAAATGAAAGGTAGAAGATATGTTTTCTATAATTAACATACCATGGGTATGAGATTTGTATTTTTAAAAATAATTTTAGTTTTGAATTTTCAAGATACTTACATGTGAAAATGATAGGAAAAATAGAAGGAAAAATGAAAAAAATATAAACATTCATTCTGTAATGGATTCATTAAATAGTAACTGAATAGCTAGTGAAACTCATTGTCTCATGGGAAAGCCAGTAAATAAACTGTCTTAACAATTTCTGCCACAGAGGAAGTGCTCAGGAGCATGAAGGAGAGGACCTGAGACCAGACACAGAAAGAAGACTTCTAGATACTTGTGCTGCATTTCAAATGTGAAGAATGTGGGAAGGTTATTGCATAGAACTAGTACCAAAATTCTGTAGAAAATTGAGCATGCAAACAAGGAGCAAGAAATTGGGAAAGGCAAGAGTTAAGACTGTGTGGGTAGAACACTGATGAAGAAAAATACATTTTGTTCAAGGAGTCCTTATTGGATGTTGAATAGGCAAGGGTTAACTTGTACAAGTTTGTTAAAGAAAGAGCTGTTTCTCAGAGATAATGGCCTTCTTATTCTCAAGGAAAACAAACCTGATAGCTGCTAACAGGTCAAGATAAGAACCAAAAAGTGATCACACAATTCAGCAACATTACATCATTAACGAACTTGGTGAGATTTAGAAAGATGTTGTGAACAAAATTAGAGTTACCAATGAATCTAGAAGAGATTACAGGCTGCACCAAGGAACTCTGAGGTTGCTATCATGAAATCAAAAGTGGTAAAATATGCATTTGATGGATGGAGGTTAATAAATATCCTTGAATAACAATAATTTAAATTTTTACTATTAAAAACTTTTCCAAAAAAAGTTTAACTGGGAGTGTTTGAAGATGAGCTCTGGGCAGTGCATAGGGAGAAGCACCCCCAGAACTCAGGGACAAAGTGAGAAAATGTCACCTTATGATACTGAAGTTCATCTTCTCCATAAAGTGATTGTGCTTGTCCATTGGCAGAGGTAAGCCCTGGGAAGAAATGGTTTATGGAAGTTCGACTGTTAACACTGAAGGGATTTCAGAGATTACTCCATCTTCTCACAAATCCTATCAGATAATTAATGAAAGGTGAATTGAAAATAGTGGATTGGAGAATGAATGAAAATTTGGTGCTATAGCACTAAGACAGTAACTTAAAAACATAAACCATTAGAGGTGAATGTACATAATGGAGAGGTCTTCAGAGTGGGGTATGCACATCTCTTAGGGTCCATAATGTAGTCAATGATCCATTTGAAAGTTAAAATATCCCCATTTCTTAAAAATGTATATATGTTTGCCTATAGATACATACATATATATGTTTATATGGACATATTTAATAAATCTGTTTTCATCTGAAAAAACAGTTATTGACCTCTAATATTATCAACATTGACTTCATATTTGACCTGTGTTCAATAGCCACCTTATGGTAGGGTCCTGTCCCAGATACACCTCAATAAGAATGTTTTGCTGTAGCATCCTTGTCTCTTCCTCCTTCACTGTATCACACACACATTTCTGTTTACATGTGAGGAGTGATTCAAAGCAGACAGAGGACAAGTTTAATTCTTCAGTGATTAGTAATTTTGAAGGAACAAACATTCAGGCAGCTGTACACTCTCTGATGCTAAAGAAATGGATATAGGGAATGTAGGTGAGTGAGGAGCTGAAGCTGAAATTCAGTCGTGAATGTTGTGATGAGGTATAATTTCTCCCTGTTTATTTTCTCCTTTAATAGCTAGTGGGCTTTGTGCTCAGTGGTTTGGGGGGAAATGAAGGCAATTAGGAGGAATATGCATTAGGAGGAATATGGCTAAACCTATAAATCCTTATAGTCTCCCCATCCCCCAGAAACTAGATACACTGTTTAGGGAAAGGATTCCCGGTGTAAGCATTATATGTTGAGAGAAGGAGAAGGAGCATGAAGCTACCATCTACAATCCCCAATATAAAAAGGAGACTAGTGGAGAGAATGGGAAGTAGAGAAATATACAAAGGAAAAGGGGGTAAATGAGAAAAAAGGAGAAAGAGAGAAAGAGAAAGTGCTTGACTGTTTACTGGGTATATGAAGTCACTGGGAAAGTTGTGTTGCATCTAATAAGATGGAGCCATGCACACTTTCTCTGAAGTATTGTATATCTTATGTGGCACAGAAGAGGGAATCTGGAGTAATTAGACCTGCATGGGAAATGTATTCCTCACTGTCAAACTGTGGGAGCCAAGCCAAGAACCACTCTTGTCCTTCTTCCCCAGACTTACCTGGACACTACATAAGACCTCATATTATTAACAAATCTCTGAAAGTACATATGGAAGTGCTGCTGACCCTCAAAGGAATTGAAGCTTCCACTTAGAATGATAAAATAGAAATAAAGTTGAGCTTTAGAAAATTAAGTTGAGCTTGAAACTGAATGTTACATAATCATTGTATATCTACAAGAAATTTGGATTTACAGTGTTTTAATCAGATTTTACAAAACATTTTATTCCTTTGTACAATTACCATCCTATGTAAAGATGAAATTTGTGTTGAGTTGAAGACTGTCATGGAATAAAGATCACACAGTACTTGAGGCCATCTCCATGTTAAAAAAAAAAAAAAGAAATTTGGATTTAAACTGGAAAGTAGCATTACTATTATAGGAGTGTAAGTAAAAGAGATTAAAAATATATTTCTTATTAGAAGGCTATTGTGGAGGATGTCAGAGGTAAAATAAACATTTTCTAAGGAGTGGACAGAGGTTCCATTTTGTAAATTAAAAAAAATGTCACTTTTAAATATTAATATCTTCTTGAGACTGTTTATTATTTTAATAAAACTTCAAGATTCAGAATCATTAACCCTGAACTCAGATCCTTATACACAGTGATTCTGTTAGGAAATAGCTCTTCCTATATGTAAAATCAGAACACACAAGTATAAATCCAGGTGCAGGTGCTCAAAGAGGTAGCCAGACTTAGGAACAACTGAGCAAAACCCTTTAATAGAAAAATTCAACTCTCCGGCCAAAATCAACTACACCACCAGAGCGAGGAGGGGAAATGATGAGAGGGGAAAGGGAAGTGGTGAGAAAATGGCACCTTTGCCAAGCAGCCGGTTTTATTGGTTAAATGGGAGGAGTTGGTGATGGGGTTGGTCTTTCAGAGATTGGCTTTCAATCCATTGGAGCTTGTCTGCTAGCATCTTGATTGGCTGTTCTTTTTGCGAGTAAGCTGCCCTTTGCCCTGCCCCTTAACCAGTCATCATGATGATGTGAGGTAGCTGAAGGCATCCCCTCAGCCTGTCACCATGACTGGTCAGTCATGATCTGCCATGCGGCCTGGCTGAAGCCCTGCCCCCAGCCGACCGAACACCATAAACACACTCTAACCAGCTGGCCTAATTCTTCCTTGGAGGCTAAAAGTTTGAGAGAGGATGAAACACCATTCATTTGACCTTGAGGAATAAAAGCCCTCTAGAGGTGGAACAGGATGTGGGGATAGGAGACTTGAAATCAACTTTTGGGACCGTGCATGCAACTTTACAGGGAGTAAGAAAGTGCAGTGCTTTTGCAACAATTGCTGGCATTTGAGGAAAATAGGCAGGGCCTAATTTTTATCTCCTTTCTTTTTCTTCTTCTGGTTTTTTTTGGGGGGAGCAGTCTTACTAAATTGCTGAGGCTTGCCTTGAACTTGTGATCCTCTTGCCTCAGCCTCCTGAGCCGCTGGGATTTCAGGTGTTCACCACTGCACCTGGCTGTTTCCTCCTTTCTAAAAGTTGACAAATATTCAATCTTTCAAAAGGAACTTTATGTTGGTATCTTTATGATACCCACATAGACTATCAGTTTTCTTTTTTCAATACTGGGGATTGAACTCCATGGTCCTTTACCGCCAAACTACTCCAGCCCTTTTAAATGTTTTTTTGTTTTTTTTTTAATTTTTGAAATGAAGCCTCATTAAAGCAGAAGCAGAACTTTTACTTTCCATTCTCCTGCCTCAGTCCTCTCCAGTTGCTGGGATTACAGGCATGCACTGCAGGCCAAGCTTGATTCTTAATATTATAGAATTGCCAATAGCTTCCATCCTTCTTTCCCTCCCTCTGTCCCTTCCTGCCTCCTTCCTTTCCTTCTCTTATTAAATATTTTTGTGCTAGACACATTTCTAAGTATAACAAAACAAAGGTCTGTTCTCATACAGGCTTAGGTGAAGCTGGCAGGAATGGTTAATACACACTGTGTAATTAACAAATATAATACTCTGTGGAAGGAGATAGAGTGCCAGAATGGTAGAGGGGCAGTTGTATAAGATGGGGCAGGAGGAGTGAAGGTAAGAAAGCGAGGCACAAAAGTCTTCAAGAAGAAATATTCAAAGTGAATACAAGAATAAATGTTCTGAGGAAGGAGCATGGCTGTTATATTTGAGAGAGCAACGGATTACCTGTAGATGGCATAGAAAGTAGATGAGTGAGCTATCTGATAGAACAGGCCAGGCAGAAAATCTTTGATTTTTCACTTCAAATGTGGCAGAAAGTGATTTGTGTACACAGTGTTTGCAAAGTTGCAATATCTTACAGGTTTAAAAGATGACTCCATGAGGTAGACAAAGACAGGACTCTACCCACTTCTTCCCCAAATGGAAAGATAACACCAGCATTGGCAGAGATAGAAAAAACTCTGAAACTGCAAGTTTGGTAAAGAGGAAACTGTCAAAGAAAAGTTGTGATGGACCAAATTAAACAGGCAGAGACTTTTGAGACTATTCCAACAGGGGAGAGACATGGAAATAAACTCCAAGATTTCAAAAGGCAGGAGAGTTTTTAAATGCTGGGGTGAGCTAGTGGAAAAGTACTAGAGGATGTTATGGTAGAATTTGGTCAGTGGGATGTGTTCAACATAGGAGTCATTTCTGAGCTTGAATATGTTTTTTTGTGATAAGGCCATTTGAGTTGGCTAATTAGCATTTGCCAACTTAGGATCCTACCTTCCCACTGAGACTGGGAGATAGGAGAGCTGTCTTCTTTGATGATTACTTTCAAAGGGATGACTCCCAAGTCTTTGACAAAGACATTCCTGATTTGTAAAATAGGGAAAGATTCTAGGAGATTTGTCTACATTTCAAAGCACAGAAAAAGAGTTTGCAATTGCAAGTTTTCTAAAGAAATGCTCTGTAGAAAGGGAATTTAGGGAACTTCAGTCATCAAGTGACTTGTCTAAAGTTTAGTCAAGTTTAGGAGATTGCTCAGACTGTCTTTGTGAGAAGTGAATAAAGGAACCTGTGAAGGACAAGACAGAAATACCATTATAATAAGTGGATTGCAGGTTCCCCTTTGGTCAAATAATTTTACATGTTGCCATATTGGTGAGAATTAGTAAGAAATACAGGTCTTAGAGAATAATATTTTTCCTGCTCTGTAGAAATAAGCCTTTCTGCTCCTGGAAGAAAAAAATATTGGCATATTAGAATCAAAATAACTCTGCCTTAGAGGCAATATAACCATTACTCTCAGGGTTTTCTCTGACCATTTTTAAATTTGAGTGCAGACTTCAAAGCCAATAAATGAACTTTGTAAATTGTGCCATAATTAACCTCCACAAAGAAACAAAGAAAATAAACATCTTGTGAATATGCACTGTATATCAATAGGTGCTAGATGTTTTCTCAGGGGTTATCTCATTTAGTCTTTATGATGTTTAGAAGGAAGAATTAATCCATATTTATGAATGAAGAAAGTAAATCTGACACAGTTTTTAACCGTCTAGCCAAGAATCCAACTTAGTGTACTTCAATATCAATTTTCCAATGTCACTGTCTATGATTATGGAACTTTAATTATTGAGCAAAATTCCTCCTGTAAAAAAAAGAATAGATCAAATATATTTACTGACTCCTTCTTTTACTCTGTTGTAATCACTTTCATATTAAACGTTTCCAAATATAAATTTTCTCAATAAGTGTTTTATGTCAAAGAGAGTCATTATGTAGATTATTTTTACTTTAGAGAGGATCACTGACAGCCTTTTGTAGAGGCATTTTTGAATACTAGCACAATGAGTAGTGATTTCCAACTGTTAACCAAAGAATGTATCAGAAAGAGCCTACCTACCAGGTTTGCTGAAATTCCTTTTGACTTGAAGCCCCACATTTTAATAAAATTGGTTACTTTAATAGGCAATTTACCACCTCTGAAAGCATTTTCCCATCCATCTCTAAAGGAGATAGGTGATGGTTACTTTCATTTTAATGACACACTCAAAATCCACTTGATAGATATACAGGAAAAAAATTATTTTAGTGGGGCCTAAAGGTATCAATTCCTTTGGAGCAAATACTGTATTTCTCCTTTTCAATTTCATTGCAATTGCCATTTTAAAGTGTTCCATTGATATGAGTATTATCAGATTCTGATGATATCAGATTTGAAAATATAAAAATGTCAATGTATTTTAACTACAAATTGGTTTTAAGCATTTGTCCTTAATATCAAACACTTTTCCAATTCTAATTATTTTTTTAACAAGTACTACATAAATACAAGAGTTAAATTGTCTTATACAACATCAAATAGTGAATTCTGGTTGTTGATTATTAGAGGAACATAGTATCCAAGGCATACCTGTGCTCCAGAGGATTACTAAAATAAAGTCAGTTCATGTTTGAATATCCAGAATCATATTTATTAAATTATGCGTAAACCGATTCTTTCAGTTTAAAGTGTGCACTGGCTTATTTTCATGCTATGAGGATAGCCAGTTTGAGGATGTGGTTGCCAGCACTTAACATCCTCCAGAAAAATGATATGAATTACATTGATCTGTTCCATGCATTTGACGATTAACTTTGCAGTTGCATATGAACTGTTCCTCTTCTACGCGGTGTCTGCTCTGACTTCCTGCATCAGAAAATGTAGCCCCCTCTACATAGACCAGTGAGTAAAGCAGTCATCCAGCCAACATCTCCTGGGGAGCAGACTGACAGGGATGCTGCATAAGCCACTGCGTTTCTCCTCCCTTCACTTACTTGCTTTTAAAAAAACGAGAGAAAAATGCGCTGGCAAATTGTCACTGCTCTGAGAATTTCATAAGAATTCTAAATTATGTTTGCCAAGAGAAAGCACTGGATGAATAAGCAGAGCAACATGCGAAAATCACCAAGAGAAGACTCAAATGGGCTTTTATAATTTTATGGCTTTGTGTTTACTGATATTAATTTTTAACATTACTTTCAAAAGTAATTATTTTTGCTTATGACTTTATTTTGAAATAAATATTGTGAAATAAATCTGTTCTTTAAAAAAGAAGTTTCAGTGAGTCTTGCTTGAGTTTTTTTTTTTTTTTAAGAGAGAAGAAGAGTGAGAGAGAGAGAAAAATCGAATCAATTTTATTTACTTTTTCTTATGGCTTTCTTTGCTCTGACACTTAGTTGCGTACGTGTGAACCTGCATCTTCACGTGTGCCAGGCAAGCTCTGCAACCACCAAGCCACCATTCCAGCACCTTGTTTGAATTATTAATCTAAGAAAATAGTCTCATTTCATACGTACTTATACTATTGTATTATTATAAGCTATATAATTACATACATATTCATTCCTTGATATCTGTGAGGAATTGGTTGCAGGACCCCAGACAGACAAAATCTGCACAAACTGAAGTCCCTATATAAAATGGTTCAGTATCTGCATATAACATATACATATCCACTTGCATACTTAAAATTAGTTCTATGTTACTTACAATGTTGGATATAATGTAAATAAATAAATAGTTGTTATACTGTATTGGTTAGGGAATAATGACATGAAAATGTACATTTTCAGTACACATGCAATTTTTTCAAATATTTTTTTATCTGTAGTTGGTTGTATCCGTGGATACAGAAATCACAGAGAAGGCCAGATTATATGACAAATAATGAATACATAGATGGTGTATAGCAAAGATAATGGTGAAAATTGTGTACTTCAAAAATTCTGAAGATAGTGCTTTATGCTAATCTGGAACTACATTTACTGGAATCATCTTCCTATAAGAAACCAATTTGTACTTGGCAACAAAAAAAATCTGCATATTTGGACCAGTGAAGCAGCAACAGTCATTTCCTAAAGGTCATGGTAGTTAGATGCAAAGAAAGACAGATACAGAGGCACTTGATGGTCTCAGTTCATCCACAGTCTTCTTTCCCTTTCTGAATTTCCTTAGTTTTATTAACCCCTGATCCTTCTGAATCATAGCTTCCTGGTCCACCTCTGCATGCTTGGCTGAAAACTCATAGGGACAACAATCATGAAGAGGCACTAGCCCTCTGCATTCTTCTACACCAGCACCATTGCAGCCCACTCCTGCAGCTGGAGGTTCCCAATTCCAGATTTTTTAGGACACATGTTGATCTCTTTCAGTACTTCAAAAGAACCAGTAGATGACTTGCTTAATAGTATTTCAGCTCCCCTTTGTAATGTCCAATTCCTATTTCCATAAGCTCACAGTGGTTCTGCTGTCTTCACTGAGATCTTATATGTTGGTAAAATCTTAGTCTGCATTCATTTGAGCACTTCTCTTTTTTTATCATTTTATGTTTTAGTAATCAGTTAACTCATTCACTCACCACATGATGGCTACTGGTAGTTCTTACTCCCACCTCCCCTTTCCTTATTCTGTGATTCTTTTTGCATCTGCTCTTACTAGAAAGTAAGCAGCATTAGAGCAGAGACTTGATATGCCTTGTTTTGGCATCATACCTTCTGTACCTGGGACATACACTCTGTTGTTTTTGGTAAAATAATAAACTATTGCTGAGTGACTTGAATAAATACCATTAAAATAGAGTGATTTACTAATCAAATTATTAATACTATGTTTTTCTAATGAATAGCTTGATTAATTGTTGAATCAGAGTTTCTCACAGCTTCATCAGTCTCCTTATAATTAACTGTAACCTAGTGTTGTGTGAACGTAATACAGTTTTCCTTCATTTACAGAAATGTTGACTGTCTCCTGAAAATAATCAATAATTTGATTTTGTAAATAATCATGAATTTGGAATACTATATTAAAGACAAAATTTAAATTAAACTGTCACTAAGGTTGAAAATAACATTTGCTTTGTTTCCTTTGTAAAATATTACAAAACATTTCTTAAAATCCTTACTCTTTGGATAACAGAATAAACAGGTATTAACTGACTTTTTAAAAATGCTTTAAATACAGGAAAATGATTTAATCTGGATGTTGCATTTATTGATGGCATTTTTTTTAATTTGGAAGAGCCTGCAACATTAATTATTTTTGGGGTGAATATAATTTTTGTTAAATACTCATTCTTTTATATAAAACTGTTTAAATATTTTCTGTTATGTTTTTTAAATAAATTGACATGCAGGAGCTAATTTGCAATGTCTAATTGTCTTTTGTAGCAAATACCCATATAATCAGCTAGAATAACTTTATAAGGAGCAATTAAAAGGAACAAAAGTCCCTAACTCCAAGATAAAACAGTTGGTAATGCTGAGATGATCTATGATGAGTCATCAAACGCTTACAGAAAAGTGTTATAGCACTGTTTGTTGGTAAGCACTTTGTTCTTGCCAATCCTTACATTAAAGACTGCAGTATGTGTTTGTTCCTCTATTTGGGCGTGGTCCATGCCTGCTATCCTTGGTGCAGACAAGTATAAACTTTGGAGAGTAAATGAAGTAGTTTTTGGTAATTGTGTCTAACCTTTGCTCCCTGTTTATCATTACACATGAGATGAAAAATTTGGCTGCACAGATGTGACTTAATTTTTAAAAAATTCTGCCCATCATTTGTATTCAGTTGTATATGTAATGAGTTCTATGTCTCTGAGATTATGAAAAAGGAATTTGTCTTACACAGTAACCTAATCTTTAAAAGATAGTAGTAGAGAATTAAGATTAAAGAACATTGAAGTTGAAACTTTAAACTTCATTTAGGCATAATTCTGGACTTTTACTCAATATTCCTGTACTTTGGGAATTTAATCACATGTGAATCTAGGAACTTCTGTGATGAGATTTGGAAGATGAAATTAAGAGTCAAATGAACAGACCTCAAAATAGGGAGTTTAACCTGGATTATCCCACAATACTCAATGTAATCACACAGGACTTTAAAAGGAGAAGAAAGAGATAGAAAAATCATTCATAAATATGTTGGAAGAAGAGCAGAGGAGAGATAAGACAGAAAGAAAGCTCGGAGACATTTGAAGCATAAGCAGGACTCTCCACCAAGGCAGTCTTTGAAGACTGAGGAAGGAGCCATGAGATGAATAGGGGCCACCTCTAAAACTACAAATAACCCCCAGACAACAGCCAGTAAGGAAATGGGAACCTTAGTACTGTATTATGAATTATGCCATCCTCCTGATCTTGGGAGTAGACTCACTCTAAGACTCCAGAAAGCGATAAAGTCTAGCCTGAAATTTTGGGCCTGTGAAATCATTGGAAGAGAGCTAGCTGGACTGGGCTGGGCCCAGACTTCTGGCTTACAGAGCTGTGTAAACAGGTGATGTCTGAACCTGCAACATTGTGGAGATTTGTTACATTAGCAGGAAAAGCTGATTTCATCCCTAAATGAGCCAAGAAAATTAGGCAGCACAAACTAGTGGGGTAGAAATGAACCAGTGCTGCTTCCTGAATATTTAAATATTATTTTACCAAGTGAGACTATTAAAATGTTCACTAGAAAGTATCCAGTGATGCAAATTCAAGTGTCTAGAACATACATAGGAGGAACCAGTGAAAACACATAACATTATTTAAAAGTATTTTGAACTTAAGTGCAATGCTTATAAAAACCTCATCATTTCATTGTGGCAACACAGCTGATCTCCAGTATTTTTTAATTAAATTGAAGATGTATGTTTACATCATTTCTGCGCTAATGACTTTGGTTTGTGTTTGAGCACTCTCAAAGTTCCAAGTCTTTTGTACTTTCTATACAGAACGTTCACATCCTTCATATTGTGTCACATTGATGAAACTGCCTCCAAGCCTCAGTGCAATCCATTTGGAAACAACATTGCACTCATTAAAAAACACTTTCAAAAGAGACATCTGATATAGAAAATACTTTAAAAATCAATGAACATTTAGAAATAGTGGCAATTGATAAAGCAACAAACTTTAAAATCTCATTGGTTTTCTTTTATAACAACATACATTTATTATGAATCTACTATTTGCCTAGCACCTGAGAAACTGCCAGGATGTAATGGAAAAATAAAACTGAGGTGCAGAAGGAGGGATCTAGGTTTAAATCAAATCCCCACCATTTACTACATTTGTCTTTGTGTGAGTGAGTCACCAAACCCCTTGGTCTCCGGTGTTCTCACTTGCATACCCAGAACAGTAAGAACCACTTTGCAAACCAATTGTGTGGACTAAGTCAAGTCATGTCTGTGAATATGTCTTGTTGGTGTCAAAGGCAAGTTGAATTGAGTGGTTCCCAACAACATGAGGTTCTAATCCCTTGAAGCTAGAAATATAAACTTTCATGAAAAATGATGGATTTGAATGTGATTATACTAAGGATCTTGAGAGAGCAAAATTATTTTAGGTGGTATGTAAACATGATCACAGTGCCTTTATAAGAAAAGAGAAGAGGAAGTTTTGGCACAGAAAAGGAGATAACATTGTGATCAATGGAGGCAGAGAATGGAGTGATGAACCCACTGTCCAAGAAATTTCAGCAGCCACCAGAAACTGAAAAAGTCAAAAGATGTTTTTTCTGCAAAGCCTTTGGAAAGAGCCCAGTATTACTGATACCTTGATTTCAGTCATCTGGTGTCCTGAACATTGAAAGAATTTCTATTGTTTTAAGCCTTCAAGTTTGTTGTAATTTATTAAAGGAGCCACAGAACACTCATATAGTACAGTATTCAATGAGTGTGTAAATTTGTTTTTATGTCTTTGGAAAAGATTTTCCTTGCCTCTGTTGACAACACTTCATTAGAACTTCCATTCAGTCCTCACTGGAAACCAAGTATCATATTCCTTATAATGTCACTCTGTGATACAACTCTTTCCTGATTACTCAATAAATTTATTGTGTTAAAATTATGCCTACCCAGGTTTACCAGCAGTTATCTACAACACATTAAATTAGAGGGTTAGAGGGTGAAGAAGATCCCAAGATATGCAAAGACAGAGTTCTGACCTCCAAGAACTTGTAATCTGCTTTAGTGTCATACATGTCAAAGGCAAGTCAAGCTAAATAGGTTAAAAAAGAGTGGAAATCGAGGTAAGGAAATAGTACTTCCCACTACATAATTAACACAGGTTTTATGAAATATTTCACCATTGATCTGGTCTTCAAGATAGCTATGTATATTGCAGATGGGAGGACGGGGCAGGAAAGAACGGTCAACATCAAAGGAACTGAGACAACTTAATAAATGGGGCCATGATATGCACAAAGAAGCATGGAAAGGAAATCCGTTTTAATTAGAGGAACAGTAATGCATATAGTCATGGAAATTAGAGTTTCTGGACATTTTCCAGTTACTGCATGCAGTTTGAAATCAAATCTGGTTCCCTTTTTCAAATATTCCACAATGTTTAGTTTCAAACACTGGAGACTCTGTCAGGTCTACAAAAGACTTTGCAAATAGAATAGAGTGCTAGCAAAATTGTTCTATGAAATTAGTCAGGCCAAGTGAAGGAAAGAAGAGGCAATCTACAGGTAGTTGTCTGGGTTTTTCAGATTATTATTTTTTTAATGACCAGATTCCTATATGAATTTGACAGAAATGAAGAATAATACTAAAGTATTCCAATTTTCCTGAATGCTTTTCTCTTTGTTTCAATATAAAGCTCCCATTATCTTTGAAATGTTTACATTAATTTCAAAAGACTACATGTGGTCCAACGTAGTCAATTCGTGATATAATTTTAATCCAAAAGTCTATAAAAGAAGACAGGATTCAAACAGCTGGAGACATGGTTCCACTGAACACAGCTTGCTGCGGTTTTGGTGGACTATTAGATTTTCTGTCAATTCACTGCTGTTCATGTTTTGGGCTAAATTGGCAGATCAATGTTGATTACCCTGTGTCGATCATCCCCCCTTTTATGCTGATGTAGACCAAGTCAGAGGAGGAAATGAAGAGCAGGAAAACTACTTAGGCAGAGGCCTGAGAGAAGAGATTGATGAGGCCATTGGAGCATGAGGGAATGTAGGAAGATTTGCTCCTAGAGCTTTTATGCATTTATAATGACTGAGAAAAATACCCTGGATGTCACAGAATAGAGGGTGAAATATGGAGAGATCCAGCTATGGTGAAACAATGATATTTTTTTACCATTATGCTGTTATTGAAAAGGAAGGAAAGTGCTTACCTTAAAAATATTTGAAATAAATGTGTTTATTCTATTATTTGGCTTTTTTAACAGGTTTCCTTCACACATGGTTGTGCAATACCAACTGCAGAAGCGTTGAAGTCTTCACCATTTTGAAGATAATTGACTAAATGAATAGATAACAGGCTGTCATAGCTGTATAGGATTTTGTAGCTTAATTTATTCAACAAATACAGTCATGCTTGGTTTTTATAATGATAGAGATATGGCAGGTATAAGGTCTAATTCATAGATCAGAAGCCATAGTTTTTGGCTTCCCAATATCATTTGATTTCTAATTTGTAGATCTAAGACTCAAATTTGGATTGCTTAAAGTCAAACAGTTAACTAAATATTGTATGCAAGAATGGATATAGCAGATGCATCTTTTTGTTTGTTTCTGAGGTGCTGGGAATTAAACCCACAGCCATGTCCACATTCAGCAAGTATTCAACTCCTGAGCTATATCTCCAATCATGATGTAGCCATTGTTTGAGAAAAAATAATTAGGGAGTATCTAATAAAAACAGTCTTATGTTCCAGAAGTTGTTCTATATGCTTTATCCTCACAACCTTCCAATGAAGAGTTGATATTTATCTCCATTTAATAGATAGATAAAATGTGCCAGGAAGCAATTACATAAAGCGCTTAAGGCCAAACAGCTAACATGAAGCGAAGATTTGAATCCAGAGGGTTGGGCTTCAAAGCCTTCATTTCTAACGAATAAGCATATTCCCTCACATTAAGATATGTAGGATGGGGCTGGAGCGGTGGTGGCTCAGTGGTTTCAGCTCTTGCCTGGCAAGCACAAGGACCTGGGTTCATACCCCAGCACCACGCACGCACTAAATGTTGGAGCAACTGAGGCCATGTGAAAAACTAAATAAAGTTATTTCTCTCTTAAAAAATGTGTAGGAAACAAAATTACTTTACATCTAATATCTGCTAAGAAACTGGTAAAAAGTCACTGCTTAAATTCAGTGTTTGATTTAATTTGGGCATGCTTACAATTTGCTTCTCACCAACCCACAGCTAGAATGCTCAGCCAAATTAGAATAGCAAGGTGTTTTGAGTTACTGCAGAGAGCAACTTTAAATAATTAAGACTCCTTTAGTCCATTCTGTCCCAGATAAGCAAGACCTGGCTTCTGAAGACTATGTAGGGTGCATTGAAAGAACTTAGGTAATAATACTCTTAATCAAATGGTAAAGTCATTAGAGAGAGATAAGAACATTTATATCTGTTATCAATATTTTCTTTGTTATTTCAGGCATCATATCATTCTGTCTTGCTCAGATCCCAAAGTAGCTCTGTTAGATAAATGCTCAGCTTTCTACTTCACTTGGCTGGGAAGAATTTCCTAATGCCCATCATTTATATTTCAACAGTAGAGAAGAATAAGTTATAAGTAGATTTAGATATGTAATTTATTTTTAAGTAAAAAAAAAAATTAAAAACACACAGAGAGCAAGTACAACAACAACAAAGAATAGTTACTTAATGTTGAATGGGGTCATATTCCTAGTCCTGACCCGTGAGGAGTGATCCTTAATTTTTCAGTGAACAATCATGTCCCATCATGCTCTATATCCTACTGTGGAAGAATAAAAGTAGTTTGTACATTTCTACCTCCTTCAGGCAACCAGAAAATCAGAGAGAATTTATATTGCAAACTTTATTTGGAGTGGCTCTTTTCTCTGAAGAACACCAAATAAAGTTTGTAATATAAATTCATCTATATTAGATAGGAATTTATTTTGATATATATAACCTTATACACACACACACATACACACACATATATATAAAGAGAGAGGGAGAGAAACAGATTTATTTTCAATTGTTTCATGCTATTGAGCAGTCAGTAATTCTGAAGTTTGTAGGGCAGGCTGGCAGGCTGGCACTCAGTCAAGATTTCTATGTAATACTCCTTCTCTGGAAGGCCCGTTTTTGCTTAAGGCTTTCATCTGATTAGATAAGACCCACACACATTATCAAGGGTAATACACTTGACTTAAACTCTAATGATTTCAAATGTTAATCACATCTACACATTGCCTTCAAATGCAACCTTTAGACTAGTACTTGGCCAAGCAACAGGGCACCATATTCTAGCCAAGTTAACACGTATCATGAACCATCACACTCAGTGATGGTCTTCTCTGCTTCTTTCCCTTTAATTTTATACATCCACAGATTATGTACTCAAACGAATAAAATAAACTAAGTATATAATATTTGTACCAAACCATTGTTCCAAGCCTTTTCCCTGATCTGTTCCAATAATGCCTTCAGTTCATGCTCAAGTCTTGTTCTTTACTCAACACTCTGATACTATTATTCTTCTGACCGTCTGGATAAAAAGCTTGCTCTTCTCTCTGGATGCTCATTATAATGGAGTTTCCTACAATGACCACAATAAGCAGTAGCCCATCTAGACTGATGTAAAACACAAAAGGAGTGAATGGAATTCTGAGCTTATAATGAAATTTGAAATTTCCTGTGATATTTTGTTGATTTTCCCTACAAACTAAAATTAATAAGAATATGATACATGGTATTACTCAACCTGGCTATAATCTGACATTTTTCTCTCAGAATACATACTTAGACTGTCATGTACCTCTTCACCTGTGGCGGGCGGCACCCGGGGCCCGCGCCACGCAGGCAGCTTTAAGATGGTGGCTGGCAGCTGGCCAAGCCAAGTCAGCTGACCTCGTGCTGCTCCTGGTTCGTATGCTTGCAATATCTGAACACTTAGAGACAATCAATAGGAGCCGGCAGCAGAGCTTTTTTCCTCATAGCAACAACCTGCTGATTGGGTTACCTGCCCTATATAAGTGGTGCAGCTTCCTGAATAAAGAGAGAGCACGGGAGATCTCCGGAAGCAACAAACGTGTGTGTCGTTTTTGCCGCTTCGCCAGCCGAACGCGGCAGACTGGTGGCCCGTATGGGGACACCTCTGAAAACAGTGGTAAGTGGCTAAAGCAAGGAAAGTTGTTAGGGATAAACAAGAATTCTATTCGATAGAGTTGGGGTAGGTGAAAGTATCTCCTGCGAGGAGAGGAAGGACTGGCCTAGAGCCGGGGTAGGAACCTCGAGGTAAGGATCTCCTGCGAGGAGAGGAAGTACTGGCTTCGAGCCGGGGAAGGACGTCCTATGTTTTGTTGAAGAATTTGTTCTGTGTGTCTTTGTATGTTTATTGTTGGTGTGGGTTTTGTAGTATTGTTGTAGTTGTAATTTTGTTAGGGATTAGAATTCACCATGGGCTC
>PVKS010033255.1:0-21880 GCA_004027875.1 Aplodontia rufa
CGTACAAGAGCATGCTGAGTGTGCAAGAGCATGTTTGGGTGTGCAAGAACGTGCAAGAGTGTGTCTGAATGTTTAAGAGCGTGCAAGAGTGTGCCAGAACTTGGAAAAGTGTGCAAAATTGACACGCAAGACACTTTTGACACACATTTCAATGTTGACATGCATGTCACTTTTGATGTGCATGTCAGAATTGACACAAGTCTGTTTTTACATGAAGTTTTTGGCACGCATGTTGGTTTTGACATGTATTTCAGATTTGACACATGTGGGTTCTGACGCGCATGTCAGAATTCACACTGATGACGGAATTGACACGCATGTCAGAATTGACACACATGTAAGATTTGACACGCATGTCAGAATTGACATGTATGTCGTTTTTGACACGCATGTCGGTTTTGACACATGTAATATTTAACACACATGTCATTTTTGACACGCGTGTCAGAATTAACACATATGACAGAATTGACATGTATGTCGTTTTTGACACGGATGTCGTTTTTTACACGCATGTCAGAATTGACACGCATGTCGCTTTTGACACGCATGTTGTTTTTGACACGCATGTCAGATTTGACACGCATGTCAGAAGTGACACGCATGTCAGAATTGACACACATGTCAAAATTGACACGCATGTCAGATTTGACACGCATGTCGGTTTTGACACATGTCAGAATTAACACATGACAGAATTGACACAATTGTCGGTTTTGAAACGCATGTCAGAATTGGCATGCATGTTAGATTTGACACGCATGTCGTTTTTGACACGCGTGTCAGAATTAACACATATGACAGAATTGACACACATGTCAGAATTGACACGCGTGTCAGAACGGACACGCATGTCGTTTTTTGACACGCATGTCAGAATTAACACATATGACAGAATTGACACACATATCAAAATTGACACGCACGTCAGATTTGACACGCATGTCGGTTTTGACACATGTAATATTTAACACACATGTCGGTTTTGACACGCATGTCAGAATTGACACACATGTCAGATTTGACACGCATGTCGGTTTTCACACATATGTCAGTGTTTGCATGCATGTGAGCTTTGATCTCATGCAATAGCGTTCTAGAATGAGTCACAGTGTGCAAGAGCGTGCAAGAACGTGCAAGAGTGTGCAAGATCGTGTAACAGTGTGCAAGAGTGTGCCGGAATGTGTCAAAGCGTGTAACAGCGTGCAACAGGGTGCAAGAGTTTGTCACAGGGTTCCAGGGTGTGTCACAGCGTGCAAGAGTGTGCAAGAATATACAAGAGGGTACAAGAGTGTGTCACAGCGTGCAAGAGTGTTCAAGAACGTGCAAGAGAATTCCAGAGCGTGCCAGAGCATGCAAGAATGAATCACAGCATACAAGAGCATGCAAGAACGTGCAAGAGCGTTCCACATCATGGAAGAGCATGCTAGAATGTGTCACAGCGTGCAATAATGTGTCACAGCTTGGAAAAGTGTGCAAGAACGTGCAAGAGTGTGTCACAACATGCGAGAATGTGAAGGAGTTGAGAAAGTATGCCACAGATCGATAGTATGTTCCGCTGTGGTCAAGAGTGTACGACAGGCTGCAAGAGTGTGTCACAGGGTGCAGTAGCATGCCACAGGGTGCAAGAATGTGAGAGTGCGAGGGTGCGTCAGAATGTGCAAGAGTGCAAGAGCGAATCAGAGAGTGTCCCAGGGTGCAAGAGCATGCAAGAGCATGTCACATCGTGCAAGAACATGCATGAATGTGAAAGACTGTGTCACAGAGTGCAAGAGTGTGCTAGAATGTGCAAGAGGGTGCAAGAGTGTGTCACAGCATGCAAGACTGTGCAAGAATGTGCTAGAGAGTTGCAGCATGAAAGAGTGTGTAAAGGAGTGCAAGAGTGTGCAAGAGCGTGCAAGAGCGTGTCAGAGAGTGCCACAGCATGCAAGAGCATGCAAGAATGAGTCACAGCATGCAAGAGCGTGCAAGAACATGCAAGAGTTGCAAGAGTGTTTCACAGCGTACATAGAGTGTGCAAGAGAGTGTCATAGCGTGTCTCAGTGTGCAAGAGTGTGCTAGAGCGTGAACAGTGTGCAAGAGTGTGCACGAGTATGTCAAAGTGTGTAACAGCATGCAATAGTGTGCAGGAGTGAGTCACAGGGTGCCAGGGTGTGTCACAGCGTGCAAGAGTGTGCAAGAACGTGCAAGAGTGTGTCACAACGTGCGAGACTCTGAAGGAGTTGAGACAGCGTGCCACAGATCGAAAGTATGTTCCACTGTGGGCAAAAGTGTACAACAGGGTGCAAGAGTGTGTCATAAGGTGCATGAGTGTGCATGTGTGTGCAAGAGCGTATCACAGGGTGCAAGAGCATGCTACAGGTTGCAAGAGTGTGCATGAATGTGTCGCAACTTGCAGGAGTGTGTGAGAGAGTGTCACAGGGTGCAAGAACATGCCACAGGGTGCAAGAGTGCTAGAATGCGAGAGTGCGTCAGAATGAGTGAGAGTGTGAGAGCGTATCAGATTGTGTCAGAGTGTTCAATAGTGTGCGACAGGGTGCAAGATTGTGTGGTAGCGTGCATTAGTGTGCAAGAGTGTAATAGAGTGAGCATGCCAGGTAAGCACCATAACTACTGAGCTACAGTTCCAGTCCCACATGGGAGATTTTTTCTTTTTTCTTATTTTTTAAAATATATTTTTATTAGTCTATTATAGTTTTACATAATGTTGGGATTAGTTGTCACATATTCCTAGATGCACACAATTCAGCAATACAATTTGTTCAATATCTGCCCCCCCCGACATCCCTCTACCTCCCTCCTCCTGTCCCCTGGTCCCTTATTCTTCCTCTGGGTCCTATATTGTTCCAAAAAACGCAAATACAGTAACATAATTCTTATATTTATGAAGAACCTTTTTATATATAGTATACACAGTGACATTATAACTGCTTGGAATGTACCTTGCTTTATCTCAGTTCCAACATTTCCCCTTCTCCTCCCTTTCTATCATCCCTTGTTATTTTTCAAAATATTTGATAATGGGATTAAACATTTACGTTTTTGTAAAAAAAAAAGAACTTAAATGGGTGTATGCAAGCATGCATAGTTGAATGGTACTTTGGGCGATAAACAGAATAAGTTTAGATGTGATACTGCAGGGACTTGGTCTCATGTAGAACAGTCAGCTTCATCAGTTCTTAGAGCAATTTACATGTGTTATGATTACAGTCACTCTACCAGTCATCTCAGAAAGGGGACCATTCGTTACACAGAGAACTCTGTAAGCATAAGTAGAACACGTTTTCTATCACTATAATACAGTTGGAAATGTATACCCTGTTGTGATGGGTAAGTAGCATCTCTTCCAATTCTAGCTATTCTAGTTTTTAAATATTTCACAGCAACCAATTCAGTCTTCTTTCATTTCATCCATAGCAAAATTTGAATTACAAACCACTATTTATCTTCTTCACAACTACTAGAATGGCTATTATCAAAAACATGAAAAATAGCAAGTGTTGGCAAGAATTTGGAGAAAGTGGGATCCTTGTGCACTGCAGGTTGGAATATAAAATAGTGCAGCCACTGTTGAAAACAATTTGGCTCCTGAAAAAGTTAAACTACCCAGCTATCCCACTCCTTGGCACATAGCCAAATGAATTGAAAGCAAGGTCTTTCACAAATTATAGCAGCATTATTCACAATAGTTAAAAGATGAAAATAACCCATGTGTCCATCAAGAGATGAATGGATAAACAAAAAGTGGTATATACATGTAATGGAATATTATTCAGCCACAGAAAATGAATGAAATTCTACCGGACATTTGACAATGGGGGCAAAAAAACAATGTGGAGGAAAGACAGCCTATTCAAAAAATGGTGCTGGATGAACTGGCAGCCATATGCAGACAACTGAAATTAGATCCTTATCTCTCACCCTGCACAAAAATCAATCAAAATGGATCAAAGAGTCAAAAATTAAACCAGCAACTCTTCAATTGCTAGAAGAAAAAATAGGATCAATGCGCCGTGACATCAGTGTAGGCACTGCCTTCCTTAACAAGACTCCCATAGCACAAGAATTAAAGCCAAGTATAAATAGTGAGATGTCATTAAACTGAAAAGCTTCTGCACAGCTAAGAAATTAGTCAAGAGTGTCAAGAGAGAACTTACAGAATGGGAGAAAATCTGTGCCTGCTACGCCTCAGACAGAGGGCTAATATCCAGAATATACAAAGAACTCAAAAAACTGAACAGCAAAAACACAAATAATCCAATGAATAAATGGCCTAGGGAACTAAATAGAAACTTCCCAAGGAGGAAGTCCAAAAGGCTCATAAACATATGAGAAAATGCTCTACATCACTAGCAATCAGAGAAATGCAAATCAAAACTTCACTGAGATTCCATCTCATTCCTGTCAGAGTGGCAAAAAGGAAGAATATGAACAATAACAAATGCTGGAGGGAAGAGAGGTACATTTTCACACTGTTGGTGGAACTGCAAGCTTGTACAGCCACTCTGGAAAGCAATTAGGGTTAGAACGACCTTATGACCCAGTTATCACACTCCTGGGTATTTTCCCAAAAGAGCTAGAATTGGCATACTACAGAGACACAGCTACATCAATTCAATTTATAACAGCTAAACTATGGCACCAATCCAGATGCCCCTCACTGGACAAGTGGATTCAAAAATTGTGGTACGTATGCACGATGGAGTTCTACTCTGCTATTAGAGAGAATGATATCATGGCATTTGCAGCCAAATCGATGAAGATGGAAAAAAATTATGCTGAGTGAAATATCCCAAACTCAGAAACTTAATGTTTTCTCTCATATGTAGAAGCTGGGGTAAAATCTAAAATATCAAAAGTTAGCTAAGCTCAAAAAATTAACTCAACATAGGTGAATTTTCACATGAGCAGGGGGATCATAACTATGAAGCTGGGGGGAGAAGGGAGGGAGGCAGGGAGAGGAGGGAGGAATTTGGGGGCTTATCAATATAACTGGGAACCCTTGACTCCCACGAGAAGCCCAATTATACACAGGCGGGCAGAGAAGATCAAAAAATTCAAAAATTAATACACACATATATACTTATTTCTATCTATAACATAGGGGTAAAGCAGAGGAGACATGGGAGTGGGGAGTGGTCAAAGAGGGAGATTCTGCACTGGGATCGGCCTTAACTTACTTTGTCAATATCCATCTATGCATAAATATGTAACAACGATTTCTTCCAAAATGTAAGACTATGTTGAAAGAACAAAAAGCAAATAAAAAAAATAAAATAAATGAAATGGACTTAAAAAATGAACGAAATTTTGGTCTATGTTACAACACAATTGAACCTTAAAAATATGCTTAATAAGGTAAGTTAGATGCTGAAGAACATATTGTATGATTCCACTTATATAAGGTATTTTTAAAATAAGCAAATTCATAGAGACAGAAAGCAGAATACAGGTCACTGGGGACTGGGAGGGAGAGGGGGAGCTATTGTTTAATAGGTGCAGAGTGCATGTTGAAGTTGATGAAAGTTTCATATAAAGATAATATTGATGGTTATGGAACATTCTTAATGTACTTACTACCACTGAATAGTACACTTGCAAATGGTTAAAATGATAAATATTATATGTATTTTGCTACTATTTTTAAAAACTTTTTTTTTGCTTATTTTACTCACTAGAGCACAACTTCCAAAGGAAGTTAGTATAGAACCTGACACCAAAGATAAAGAACATCATATTAAGAACATGCAAAGAAAACCAGGAGCTTTTAAACTCCTTACACACACACACACACACACACACACACACACGAGAGAGAGAGAGGGAGAGAGAGAGGGGGAGCATCTGCTGGATACTTTGCTGTTAGCCATTTTAAATTCATGCTTACCCTACACATATCTAACAAGTGTGTCCTTTCCGTCAGGCAGCGAGGAGGGCCACGTCTCCCTCCTCAGAGTGCACATGCTTCAGATGTGAGGCGTGCCATCGACATGTTGAGCGAGACAGTAGCTGTGTGCACTGAGCTGGTTTCTATGGTGCAATGGGAAAGTGCTGGGTGGGCCTTTGCCAAGCACACCAGGGAAAGTCTCTGAGAAGGTAGCACCTGAGAGCTGTGTGAGAAGGGACCAAGGTATGACAATCTCAGGGAGCAAATTGCTGGCAGAGGGAAGAGCAAGGATAGATGTGTTAAGAAAGAAGTGCATGTTAGAGACAGAAGAATGGTCACTGAGACTGGACCTTGAAGGATAAGAAGCAAAACGGACACATGCAGGTGGAAAGCAGAAACCACTGGAACCGCAGCCAGGCCAAGGGACTTGTATTTTATTCTGAATGCAGTGAGCTTTTTCAAGCATGATCTGATTTTTTTTTTTTTTTGCTTTTGGAAGACAATCTATCTTTTCTTTGGATAATGGGCCATTAAGGTACAAGAGATCAATAGAGATCCAGATGGTGGTGGATTGGATTGCAGCAGATGATACAATAAAAGTGTCATGCAGATCATAAAAGTGGTTGGATTCAAGACATATTTTGGAAGTTTCCAAGACAGAACCTGATAGGTTGTTTATGGACAGGAAAAAAAAGGAGTTAAAGATGATTTCTGGATTTTTGCCTGAGGAACTAATGGAATGTAGGCTGTTGGAGGAAGAAAAGGAAGACTGGTCAAGAGGTGGAGTGGGATGAAGACGGGGAGAAGGATGAACAGTTTGCTGTTCATGCTGTTTGAGATGTCCCTTAGAAACAGCTCCACATGGGGCTGGAGAAGTGGCTCAGTGGTTATGGTGCTTGCCGGGCCTGAGGAAGGATGTGAGTTCAAACCCCAGCACCACGTACAGTGGTGACAGTGAAGTCTCAGAGCAACAAAAGCAACATGAAAAGCTAAATAAAAATTGATTCTTTCTATCTCTCTCTCTCCCTCTCACTATCCCTCTCTCTTAAGAAGAAGGAGGAGGAGGAGGAGGAGAAGAAAAAGGAGAAGGAGGAGGAGAAGATGAAGAAGAAGAAGGAGAAAGAGAATAACGAGGAGAAGGAGAAGGAGAAGGAGAAGAGGAAGAGGAAGAGGAAGAGGAAGGGGAAGGGGAAGGAGAAGATAGAAAGGAAGAAACAGTTCCACATGTAGTTCAGGAAAAAGGATGATGCAGTTGGCAGAATTCCAGGCAATGGTGCTGTCCTGGAAATCTGGAAGGAAAATGTATTTCCAGAAGAACAGAGTGTTCAGCTGTGCTCTCAGGATAGAAAACTGACCATGAGATTTAACAGATATAGAAGTCATTGCTGAATTCAGTGGGGACAGAGACCTGACTGGAACAGGATAGGGAGAAAAAGGTAGATGAGAACTCAGATAGGAGGTCAACTCCTTAGGGAGAACTTGCTTTTTTAGGAAGCAGAGTTGGGAGCAGTAACTGAAAGGGGACATGGAACCAGAGGATGAGCTTTCGAGTATGGTACCATACACTGTGTTGATCTCAATTCTTACAGTCTCACACTGCTGCACATGTTGTTGTCTTCATTTTACACATGAGAGAATCAAAAACAGAAGAGTTAATTTCCCACACATCAAATTTTTAAAAAATTAACAAACAGGAAATGCAAATATGATACAAGATCTGAATTATTTTTGCTAGACTCTGTTACCACCTTCAATTGAGACACGAAGCAAAGTAATTTTGTTTTCCTGCTTAAGGAAATGACACATTTGTATGCCAGGCAGGATATTGGCCTTATTTTTATCTGCATGTTATTTGATGACTTAAAATCTTTAATTAAATATAGGAGGTTTTTGACATTTTTTAGTCACTAATCTGCATTTAATTGAGCCTGAATTTGATTTCCAAGTTGGCAAACCTCCTTCTAGCATACCTCTCAAATCCTTCTTACCAAATGAATCAATCAGTTCTTAAGTCATTTTAAGTTTCTGTTGCTGCATTCAAGTTTTGGTTGTTTGTTTTGTTCTGTTTTGTTTAATGGTGGTGATGGGGATCGAATCTGGGGCCTCACACATGCTGTGTAAGCCTTCTACCATTGAGCTACATCCCGGCTCTGCCCTACTTTGGCTCTTAAAAATTGGTCATTTTACTACTATTCAAGATTTCAAGACCTACCACAGTCTACATAACATTAAATATTGTCTTTATCCATGACAGATTTCCTTTAAAAGGAAAAATACACAGATCAGTTATTTTACTGAGATTAAAAAAAGATATTTATTAAGCAATCTCTCTATACTAGGAATCACTTTTTTAGGGGCAGGGTGGTAGGCACAAAGTCCCCAGGGCTCTTGCTGTGGTGGGTAGGAAGTCCCACGCAGAACTCATGAGAATGAGCCCAGAGAAACTCTTCCCAGGCTGCAGTGGCAATAACACTAACCTACTTGTCATGGATCGAGAAGACTATTCTTGCTGGGCATGGTGGTGCATCCCTGTAATCCCAGCAACTTGGGAGGTGGAAGCAGGAGGATCACAAGTTTAAGGCCAGCCTCAGAAACTTAGCAAGGTCCTAGCTAACTTAGTGAGGCACTGTCTCAAAATCAAAAATAAAAATAAAAATAAAAATGGATGGGGTTGGAACCAGAGTGGTGGCTCAGCAGTTAAAGCGTTTGCATGGACTTGCACAAGGACCCGGGTTCAAACCCCAGCACAACATACATATCTAAGTGTTGGAGAAACAAAACCAGACAAAAAAATAAAATTGATTCTCTCTTTCTCTCCCTCTCCTCCCTCTCCCCCTCCCTGTATCTTAAAAAAAAAGGAAGGGGGGATGTTGCTCAGTGGTTAAGCACCTGTGGGTTTAATCTCTTGTATCCTCCCCCAAAATTCTAGAATTTACTTACAAAGCAATCAGTTCATTACGTACACTGAAGATAATGGCATTCTCATTTTATTTGGAATTATACTAGAATGAGAGTTTTTTTAAGAAATAAACTTACTAAAATATTTTATAACAATTTTTATTACATATTATATTTATAACACAATGTATATATCCTCCTAAGATAGCTATATTAGCTTTAATTTTTTATAAAATGTATTAAATTATGTAACATAATATCATATGTAAATATACTACATATAAAAAACTATAAAGTAACTAACTTAAATTTTAATAATGAAAGTAATCAGGTATTCTTGGAGAAATGCTCTAGGCCACAAATTCTTGGTACTCAAATGTCAGCTGATGATGGCTGCCAAGTTCCCCTTGGCTGCTTTCTGGATGAGAACACAGCTCTCACTGCTCCATATAACTCACGAGTGTGCTTGTCAGTAATGGTCTTCAGAGCCAGGAGTAGTTTGACGCAGCTTGAGCTTAAAAAGAGGTCGGGTCCACTTTGCTACTTCTGTAAGAAGCAGTGCAGAGAGGGCCAAGGTGATCTGATTTATTCCCAGAGCACTGGCTTCCTGGACAACTTCCTCCCTTTCTCTAGGTGACCTAACCTGAAATCTTTCCTCCTCAAGTGAAATTGTTAACATTTAAAAGGTAAAGATTCTAGGAAACAGAACTTCAAAACAATTTAGTGCTAGCAACATTTGACCTAGCTTGTATGGATGGATGTGTGTAATTCTTCTTGTCCCAGTGAAGGGATTTGAAATGCTGGGGTTGCTGCAAGGTAGAGGTTTCCATCACCCACTGAGAAAAGGAGACAGGCTACAAGCTTCAAAGATAACCTTAGTTTGCTTGCTTGCTTTCCTGTGGCTTTCGTTGCTCCGACATTTCATTGTGTACGTGGTGCTGGGGTTCAAACCCGTGTCCTTGCACATGCCAGGCAAGCGCCGTAACCACCAAGCCGTGGATCCAGACCCAACCTTAGCTTTCTTTACAAAAGTGTCCTTTTGGGGGCTTCTGCTTCCAGGTGGATAGAAACATAATTGTTGCTATGAGTTGAATTATGTACCCCGCCAAAAGCATATTGAAGTGCAAGTTCCCAGTACCTCAGAACAAGAACTCATTTGGAAATAGGAGCCTTGCAGATATAATTAGCTAAGTAAAGATGAAGTTATATTGGAGAAAGATGGATGCTTTATCCAGTATGACCACTGTCCTTTTAAAACAGGAATTTGAAGGAGACACATGGGGACAGGGAGGCAACGTGTTGGAGAGGCACTAATTCCAAAGGCCAGCATTACACAAGAGCCAAACCCCATGAAAAGGTAGTGCAAGTTACAAGCTTCACAGTGTACTTGCATTTCTTATTCTAGAGAGATCTTAATAATACGCTCATTTTCTACTTCCTGCACTGGTCCTATTTATCCATTCAGATAGGAAAATAGATTTTGGAGGGTGGGGATTATCCTGAACTTTAGTTCCAAACTCTGTCAATCATAAAGGACTCACCTAGAGTCCACATAACCTTGGACTAACCTTGTTATATTATTTTATTATTATTATTATATTATTAAGAAATAGAACATCAGCCTAACTGAATCATAGGACAGATCAGATCTAACGGGTTTGCAAAGTCATCTTTCGGAACATGGTTTTCCACTATAACAATAAAACAGCTGACTGAGCACTCAAGTCAAGATCTCCCTTCCCTCTCCCTCCTACGCTTGGTAAACTCACTATAGTCTGGACATAATGAGAAAGCATTAACAGAATCCCCTTTCACTATTTGTTGGCCATATGAACATGGACAGCTTATTTAACCTTTCTGAGTCTTGGTTTCAACATTTGTTAAAAGGAGTTAGTAGGGGCTGGAGTGGTGGCTCAGTGGTTATGGTGCTTGCCTGGCATGTGAAAGGATGCGGGTTCAAACCCCAGCACCACATACACAACAAAGTGTCGGAGCAATGAAAGTCACATGAAAAACTAAATAGAATTAATTCTCTCTCTCTCTCTCTCTCACTATCTGGTTCTCTTAAAAAAAAAAAAGATATAGTAACTCCCAATCCACAGGTTAACTTAAACATAAGGAGAAGCCAAGGACTCCAAAATGAGGACCAGAGGTGTCAAGTACCTCGCATTCCCAAGCAGGCTGTTAACCATTTCTGCAAGATCCGCATAGTTACCCCCAAATCCATTTGCTATGGTACCCTATTGTCCCACCACTCTCCTCAAGATGCAGAGGAGGCCACTTGAGAGGCTGGTAGTGTTAAACAATTCCCTGCAATGGGAGTGGGGAAAGGGCTCCCCCTCTACAACTCACCTGCTTCAGATCAAATGGGAGAGAGGGAACGAAGGCACTTTCGGAAAACCTGAAGCACAAGCCACATCTCACCCATGCTTGTTTTATAAAAGGACTAAAAGTCCTGAAGGAGGAGAGGAGGGGCCTACAGTGGAAACTAGAGGCACTACAGGAAAGGCTTCCAGGGGCCATGGCTCCCAAGGCCCAGAGGGAACCCAGAGGAAGGGCACCAACCTTGATCTGACCTGAAAGAGACAGCAAGCTTCCACGTGAGAAAAACACCTGGCGAGGAAGGGAGAGGTGGTGCAGCTGTCCTGAACGACAGGGATCCAAGTGGGTAGGAGTCAGAAAGGGCCAACCAGGGATCTAACATTGGTTGTGCCTACAGCTGTCTCCACAATTCCCACAAGAGGGCCCCAAAAGATAAAGAATGGGTATGTAGCCACCTCCTGCACCTAAGTAGGCAAATTATAACTGTTCTAGTTTGATATATCCTTTCAACTCAAGTCTTCTCAACTCTTCTCTTGAATCCCAAAGAAACACCAGAGCAGGGGAAATGGAACAGAGAAGCAAGATGAGTGGATAGAAAGAAAGATCACTGCAACCGGGCCACACGGTTGTTGGGGGTGAACCTAAGAAGCAATTCTGGAAGAGCAGTACATGCTGGCATTGTGATATGTGGGCCTTTTGGCTATCTGGAAGTGACAATGCTACAAGCTCAGTTAGCACTGCATGCAAAGGCAGAGAACAGTTCTATGGGAAAGTATATGAGGTAGAGTTGGTAACCAATCAACTTGTGTCCCCTGGGAGCCCAGCTTGCATGCAGGGGCTTGGGAAGGGGGTGGGTGAAGGGGGAGCACATGCATAGGGAGGAATCTGCTCTGCCCAACACTTCTTAAGGAGTTTTCCACTTTCTCCTAGGTAGCCAGGAAGTGAGTGATGGGCCACCGTGTGGGTGGAAGAACTGGTTCTGCACAGACGCTCAGGCTCCTGCCAAACATGGGCAGTACAGGAAAAGTCGCATTTTACATCCTGGTACAAAGGAACACAATGAGTAGATGCGGGCTAAGTATGTTGCATAATGCCTGGCACCCAGTAGGTGCCTGGGAAATGGTGGCAACTATTGTTTCCATATGAAAGATACATCAGCCCAATCCTATCATGGGCAGGATGGTTGCTAAAGTCCACCCAAACTTTGAACTGTACCTATAACCTGAAATTCCACTCAGAATAATAAAAGTGACGTTAAATATGGAGGTTTTTCATTATGGAAACAAAAATGCTAAATAATAAACTCCAATCCAGCCTCTGTCCCAGGAGGATCCTTTTGCTCCTGCAATGGGTTCCTATCCAAATGGCTCATTGATTTGACGGGATCTTAACTCAGAAAGAAACAGTTGTCAAGTCCTTGTTGTAAGATCAGATGCGAGTGACCAAAAAAGGAGTTAGACCTAATGGCGGCTGAGCAAAGCTCTTACTGGGAATTGGCTTTTGGGAGAGGTTCACCAGTCCTCTAGAGTGGGGGCCAGAGAAGTTGAACGTGGCTGCTGCTGGGGGTGCTTTTGTAGTGCAGGATGGGCAGAGACAGGCCTTGAGGGTTGGCCAGTGTGCAGAAGGAGGAAGCCGGCTGAGAGGCTGAGGAGTAGGTGGAGGCGCTGAGGAGGCAGGCGCGTGGGGGAGCCTGATGCCCTGCCCCTCACCCAGCCGCCTGAAACCGACCCAACATCTCGACCATATCAAAGTATATTTCTATTCCTATAGCCTTTTATATCCCTTTCCTACTTGTTGACCCTTTCTTAAATTTGCACGCTTACACAATCCTTATGAAACTTCCAATGTTCCCAATTATTTTTAAAAGGTAAAATGATTTCATACTACTTAAGTCCAGTTGAAAAATACAAAATGAAATTGCCAAGAGAAACAGTATCAGTGATCAAAGACTGATTTTTATAAATGCAACCCATTAATGATAAAGCCTCTATGCATTTAAGATAAATGTAAGCCAGGTTTAAAATGAACAAAGTGTAAAAGACAGCACTTGGTTAATTTGTCTGCCTTAAACTATGCAACACATAGATAGAAGCTTGAAAATTTACTTCTCAGATGTACTGCGTTTTTAGTCATACATGTCTAGAATGTCAACAGTGATCCTGAAATAACACTTGCTATTTAACCACTTGTAGAAAAATCATTTAAGACTTTAAAACAGGTAAGAGACATGAGAAATCATCTTGATAAGCATACCAATGTTTTAAGAACCCTGTTGTTAAAGAATTAGACTTTGTCCTATTAATATCTTTCCTAGTTGCTGAGTCTTTCCTCAACTTACATTGGAAGCAATTCTCAATTACTCTTACTCTTGAGATACTTTGTTCCATAGTACTTAAGTCCAAACAGTTGAAACTTTTGTACTCCTTGCATACCTCTTACACCTGTTAGAATTTTAACTCTTTAACAATTTTGCCTTTAGTGAAGATCCAGAAATAAAACAACCTTAAATTTTTCCCATTTATTAACAATTTGTAGCACACTTAATAGACCCAAATATGTATTGCCCTATGCAATTTAAGAAACCAAGAGCATCTGAACTTAGTTAGCAGCAGCAATGAAATGTCTCTTAGCAACCATGCTTGAAGATCCATCCCATTTATGTTATGAGACAACTGTAGACAATCAGCATAAACTGTTCTTCCCTGTTGAAGAAAAATCCTAGAAGCAATGAATGTTACAATTAACATTTAGAGAAACCATGGGGCTGGAGCGGTGGCTCAGCGGTTTTGCCGCTTGCCTGGCAAGCACGAGGACCCGGGTTCAAACCCCAGCACCACGTACACAACTGAGTGTTGGAGCAACTAAGGCCATGTGAAAAACTAAATAAAGTTGTTTCTCTCTTTCTCTGTCTCTCTCACTGTCCCTCTCTCTTTAAAAAAATAATAGAGAAACCAATATTCTGTTTGTTGACCACCTAGAAAAAACATGTGGGTTAGTAATTTCAAAGATATCTTTACTCCTGTTTAATCGATTTAAATTAAGCCTCTTTAAATGTTTGAGTCACATGAAAAGAAAGTTATTTGGATCCATATTTAAAATTTAGTTTATGAGCACTCATTTAAGCCACTGTGGTACCATGTTGACACAATGTACAACACTCACGTAGTCAAACACAACACAGTGTGCACACATACAGAAAACCAACAAGGCTTTGAGGGGGGTTCTGAGGAGGAGGAGGAGGAGGAGGAGGAGAAGGAGGAGGAGGAGGAGGAGGAGGACTGGCCTGAGTAAGGAGAGGGAGGATGGGAGGGTGGAGCTGAGAGCAGTTCCAGTGGATCTGAAAATGAGGAAGAAGATGCAGGAGAACAATGGGGTAAGGTGGGCCCATCTCTGGCAAGGGGAACTTGGGCTGTGGAGCAGGTAGAGCAAAGGGGAGGACGAGAGGGCAGATCCCCAAAAAGGCCTGAATATAAGGCATTTCTGACCATTTCCCTGTCCTGGATAGTAATTGTCCAAATCAGTGAGGATTTGAAAGTCAAAAGTTCCTTCTGGAGACCATTTTGAGCCATTGTCTAAAATGTACTGAGGCCAGGCCACAGTGGAGTAAAAGACCAGTCACTTACAGCGTAAGTCTTGAGAGAGTCCTAATTTAGTGAGATTAAGGTATAGACAACCCAAGGGAGTCTTGGGGTTTAGGGAGGACTTGGTATTTCTCATGACCCTTCAGTATTACCTGGGGGCAAACAGGAGCAGAAAGATGGCATCCCAAATTCTGGTCATGTTTGCCTGAGGAACGGAAAGTGGGTGGGCCAGAGGCCGGGATGTCTCTTCAGCCTACTGGGGCTACCTGTAGGCTGGGATGTCTCCACAGCCTGCTGGGCCTGAAAGGAATGGATGGGGGTCTCTGGTGTGTGTGACTTATAGACCCCTGTAACAGAGTGTGCAACTGGAAGGCCAAGGAAAATGCAAGGGAACTTACCTCACTTCTGTTGGCCTGGATGAAGGGAAACAAAGCAATACAGGAACTTACTGGTTCATCTGTGAGAAAGAGTGGACCTCAACCCTGGTCGGGGGAGGCCCAAGGACCCTCCTGGGTTTCGGCACCACATTTAAGGTCAGATGCCAGTGACCAAAAAGGAGTCAGACCTGAAAGTGGCTAAGCAAAGCTTTTATTTGGAATTGGCTCTGGGGGGAGGTTCACCAGTCCACTAGAGTGGGGGCCGGAGAAGCCCATGGTCCCTGCTGGATGGCATTTTTGTAGTATGGGATGGGTGGGCTTGAGGGTTGGCCTGTGTGCAGTTGACAGGAGTCTGACAAGGAGGAAGCCACCAAGAGGCTGAGGAGTAGGCGGAGATGCAGAGGAGGCAGGTGGCATGGAAGAGCCTGAAATCAACCCAACACTTGTCATTGACTAGCAGAAGTCTGGAAAGTTCATTAAGAAGAAGTATGCAGACAGACTTTGAACCCGCCTGAAGTGTATTTGATTTACCCAGACAGATAAACTGATTTGCCTGAGTCTCATTAAAAGAGCATTGAGGGGGCTGGAGCGGTGGCTCAGCAGTTATGGCGCCTGCCTGGCATGCACAAGTACGCAGGTTCAAACCCCAGCACCACGTACACAACAAAGTGTGGGAGCAACAAAAGCCACATGGAAAAAAACTAAATAAAATAGATTCCCTCTCTCTCTCTCTCTCTCCCTCTCACTGTCCCTCTCTCTTTACAAGAAAAAAAAGAACATTGAAGGGTGGGGGGTTAGCTCAGTGGTATAGCATTTGCCTAGCAAATGGCCCTGGGTTTAATCCTCAGCACTGGCAAACAAACAACCAAAACACATTGAAAAATATTGCACCATTCTAAGAAATAGCTAATGATCATGTCATTTCATAGAAATCCATGTCTTCATATCCTATTTAGTATTAATTGCAGAAAAAGCACCTTAATTCCATAAGGTAAGATTAGCCACTGAATGCAGATGACATAAGTAGTGGAATCCATTTTACTGGGCATTTGTTTTCTGGCTTGGAATTCTCTCTGTGAGGCCTCTTTCCGTTGGATATAGGATTCTTTGACTCTGATGGTCAAAATATCTGTCACTCATCATGAACTTTCAGCATGATACAAACTAGTTTGGAAATCAAGACTGACATGATTATTTTGTTATAACAGTGGTATATAATGAAAAGGAGCAGTCTCTTGTGAAATCAAGAAATACTTTTTAATAATTTAGATATAATTCATTCAACATGTATTCATCCAGACCTATCATGTGCCCACAGGTAAGTGCTGCAATAGAAACCAGAAATTTTTAAATGTTTACGTTTATGGAAAGTGTTTCCTGACATCTTTGGGGAGGGACATTCCTGGGATATTTTCATATATCTCTTTGTTTCAAACTATGGGGATGGGACTGTTGTTAATCAGAGTTCCTAAGTATTCCAAGGAGCCGTTTGGGGAAAGGCAGAGGTAATTTCCTCTACCACTCTGTCTCCTAGGTAGATGGTAGGTAGTTAACCTTGCTGAATGCAGGACCGAGGCTCTGGAGATAGCCAGGGAAAATACTGTGTCACTCTAAGTGGGAACATGGGGAAAGAATACTGGAACAGAAAATAGGAGTGGATAATCTATTAGAGACAGTTATAAAGATAAAAACAGCAAGAGAGGCAAAGAGGGGAAATGACAGTCACACCTTCTTGGAAAATAATATTATACAACAGATGGTCTGTTTTATTTTCAAGTGGGTTGACCTGACGTTCTGTTCACTTCCTCTTTAAACACTGAATGAGTACATGCCAGCCAAAAGGAAAGGAAAGGGAAAAAAAGCAATGTGAAGTTTTCGTTGTATGTGGAAAGTGACACTGAAATCAAGGGAATGGAGAGAACAGGGAGTGGGTGGGCAAGTCTGAAGGTGTTGACAGACACAAGAAGCAATCAAGACATCAGACCTCAGCCTGGTCTGCGTGAGAGCTCAGTCATCTGTGGAATCCTTCTCTCTGAACTCTCTCCACTCCCATGTCCTCAAGGCCAGCCCACCTCCACCAACTCCCCTCTTTTCACTGTCTCACTGTGAGCCGTGACTTGCACCTCTCACTCGGTCACTGGGCTGAACCCCTTTGCTCACCATGTTGACTTCGCTCTTCTCCATGACTAGTGTGTCCACTGTCCAAGTCTAACATCTGTCACCTGACACACATACAGTTAATAGCCCCCTAAGCAGTCTCCTTTCCCTTTCTCTCCGTTGTGCCACAAAGATGGCTCAAAACCAAATCAGAGCCCGGCATGGTAGCGCATGCCTGTAATTCCAGCAACTCAGGAGGCTGAGGCAGGAGGATCACAAGTTCAAATCCAGCCTCAGCAACTTATCAAGACTCTATCTCCAAAGGAAAAAAAAAGAAGAAAGAAAGTTTTAAAGGTTTTAAAGGTACACAAATGAAAATAAACTAAAAGAGATATGAGAATAATCATTGACTTGAGACAAATGAAGCTTGTCACCACACAGGAAGGTAAAATAGCTTTAGGTTCTGTTTTACTTTCAAGTGACTTGACCTGACATTCCATTCAATTTTGCTGTAGGCACTGAAACACTACAGTCCAGCCTTAGAAAAGGGGGGAAAAGAGAAATTTGCATCCATATTCACATTCACTAGGAACAATGGGTCAGGGGTTTAGGAAAGAACTTGATTTTCTTAATCTTGTCAACAGCACAGCCTCTGAATGGGGATGTGGGCTGCTAGAAGCAAAAGCAATATTTGAGATTTTTTTTTCCATTTATCTACAAGGATACAAAATTTAGCTGGATGATGGATTGGAATGTTAAAACTCTCAAAAAAAAATACATTTCCTTGGTTACATGGACAGATGATGAAGAAAACTTGATTCTGAGTCAAATTCTAATAAATGATATTCAGTTGGGCCACAAGGAAGTGAAAGGGTTTTGCAAAGACAAAGTGGTGTGGAAGGAAACTGGTTACAAACTAATAAGATTCTCTTATTCCATCTTCTGCCAGGAAGGAAATCCTTCTGTTCATTTCTTAAGTGTGGATCCTCTCCAGATGTCACCTGGTGAGTTATGGGCACCTGTTTATTTGGATAAGACTCCTCAGCAGTGACACTGAGGATGTGTTAAAGAGAGGACAGCAGGAAGGAGACAAACCAAATCCTGAAGATGCCCTTTCCACTTAATAGATACTAGTTGGAACTTCCCACAGAAAGGATGGTGAAGAGGTAGCTGAAATTAGGATTCTCTAGGGGAAGGCATTCCAGAACGGATTTTCAGAGCAAGGTCCTCAAAGGACAAAAGTTAAATTGAATCAAGTCCTCCTGTGACCTGGCAGCTCCAGAGTCCAGCCCTTTCCCAGACTTGACGTACATGGATGCATTCCTGAGTCCCTTCTCTCTCTGCCTGTACTGTCCTTCCTCAACCATCTCTGACTCACAAAATCTTGCTAATCCTTTATGACCCAGAGCAAATATCACCTCGGTGACCTTCCCATTTTGGTCCTGTGTCCCCGGAAATAGACTCTGCACATACTTTTATTGTAGCATTTATCTCTTGGTATCGTGACTCTACTTAAATGCCTGTCTCTCCCTCTAAACAAAATCAGTTTCCTCTTTCAGTCACCAGCCCGAAGCTCAGTGAGTGCTTAATCCTTGCTCAATGAAAGAATTAATACCAAGCTGCATCAATGGAGGCTAATGCTAGACATTCCTTATAGTCCTCACTTACCTTCTCGGCTGAGTTTCCAGTGTCCCTTTGTTACAATGAATCACCATTAAATGATTTCTAAAATAATAACCACAACTCTAGGACTCTAAAACAGTTTGTTTCTGTATCAGTTAATTGGTGCTGTGTGACAACCTCCAAGCGTTGATAGCTGACTATATTTTCTTCATAGTTTGTTGATCAGTTCCTCTGCTAGTGCTGTCTGGGCTCATTGGTGTGACTGCACTCAGGTGGCTGGGACGGAAGGTCTGAGTGAACTCAGCTGATGTCAGATGTCTTGGCTCTAGCTGTCAGCAGGTACCTCGGGTCTCTTGCAAGAGTCTTCTCATCCTCCAAACACAGGACAAGCTCACTTGGACAAGCCCCTATGTACAGTTTCTGCTTATGTCATATGTGCTAGTTTCCCATTGGCCACAGTTAGTCAATGAGAGGGGAAATTAGGCTCTATATCTTGCAAACAAAGCAGCAAAGGATTTGTAGTCATTTTACATCTGCTGCAACTTCATATAAATCCTACAAGTTAACTGTGTTATTGCTGCTACTGTGAATGGGACATTTTTTGTTTTGTTTGCCTCTTCCTGCCAACATGTTTACCCTTAAATATATGTTCTCATCAAATTGTATGGCTTAGCACTTCCTGGTCATTGCTAAAATATAGGTCTGAACTTACTGGTAATGTTTTTGCTATTTTACCACTTCAAATATTGACTATTGATTTAATCAGATATTCTTTACTGAAGGAAATATCCTTCAATAGTCATGAGCCACATAATGGCATTTGGGTCTAAGGTGGGTCACATATATGATGGTCACAAAAGATTATGTGGTCTAGTGACATCATAGCTGTTTTGGATTGGGTAAGTATACTCTATGATTTGATACAGCGATGAAATTGCCCAATGGAGCTTTCCTTAGATCTTGTCCACAGTGTTAAATGTTGGACTACTGGATTTTGTTTCACTCTGGGCTTGGGTTGTTGTTCTTTATTTTAATTAGTAATTCATGTTGAATGCTAACTAAAAGGGGATATTTCAGTATGAGTATTTGTTTTCTTTTTGTTTATTCACATTGTGGTTTATATTTATCAATTTCCTACTGCTGAGCACTTCTCCCTCCTCCCCTTCACATCCTTTCTCTCAGGTGGATATTCCCGTTGGGGAGGGCGTTCTTCATACAGACTGCCAATGAATCCCAGCCCCACTTCCTCTTCTCCCATGTCCTCATCTGATAGCAGCTAGATCTGTGCCACTAAGCATGATGGGAACTATCCACATGAAGCTACTGAGCACCCAGAGAATGGCAGCTCTTAATTGATGTGTGCCCAAAGTGTCAAATACATTAGATCTTGAAGACTTACTACAAAAGATGTAAAATCTCTCATCAATAATTTTTATATCGACTACTTGTGGAGAAGATACTTGGGATATACTGGATTTAATAAAATATAGTATTAAAATTGAATTTGCATGTTTCTTTTCACCCTTTTCAATGTAATTGCAAGGAAATTTTACATTAGAATTCTATACTATCTATACTATATACTCTCGGCCCATTTTGTATTTTTATAACAAAGTACTTGAGGCTGGGTACTTGTACAGAAAGCCAGTTTATTTAACTCTCAAATTTGGAGGTCCATGACCTTGGCATCTGCATCTGCTCAGCTCTGGTGAGGACCTTCTGTCCATATCACAACATGATGGATGGCTTCACAGTGAAAGACTGAGTGGGACGGGGAGAGAAATTACATGGTGAGACAGGAAGCAAGAGATCGGAAAAGCCAGGCCTTCCTTTCCTTTCCCTTCCGTTTTTAGATGTTGCCCAGGTTGGTCTTGAGTGTCTGGGCTCAAGCGATCTTCATATTGCAGCTTCCAAAGTGCTGGGACTACAGGCTCACACCACCGCGCCTAACTAGGCTGACTTTCTAGTTTTTGTTCTTTTTAAAAAATTATTATTATTTTAATAACAGCTCTCTCTCTTCCTCCCCCCAATCTCTCTCTCTCTCTCTCTCTCTCTCTGTCTGTCTCATGAGAACAGCTCACTCGGTGAGACCAGCCTTAATCCCCTCTAAGGGTGATGCCTTCAAAGACCTAATCACTTTGCACTAGGCCCTAAAAAGTTTCTACCATCTCAACACCATCACCCCGGGACCAAGCTTCCAGCAGGTGGATTTTGCAGTGGCGGGCAGGGGGCACACAGTCAAACCATACCCAAACCACAGCACATATATAATTAAATATACTTCCATTCAATAGCACAGATCAACATGAATTCTACTCTTGGCTGTAAATATTCCTAAGATATGTTGGTTTCCCTATTCCATGATAGTTAAACATACTTGTGATGGACAGTCACAGGAACAGCCAGATTTATTCTCACCTCTTTCTGTCCATGTCCTGGATGGTCCCCAACTTCCCATTCAGAGTTAGCAAATGTGTCCAGAAGATTCAAAAATGCCTGTGCATTAGTGTTGCCCTCTCTTGCTGTTGGGTCCCTGAGACACGTGCAAAACAGCCAGGTGAGGCCCCTAGAGGATGAGAGGACACAAGGAAAGAGAGTCCGTGCCATCTTACACATCCTGGCCCAACTGTCAGCTGATGTCAGCCACGAGACCAAGCCTAAGCAAGACCCACAGAAGTGCCAACCAGGCCACAAAATAAAAAGTAATAATAAATTTTTTATTTTAAGTGATGATATTTTAATGTAATTTTTATGTAGAAATGGTCAACTGATTCAATGCATTATACTTTTAACACAGAAATTATGTTATATATATGGGGAAGATTATCCATGCTCAATTTATTAGTAAAGCCATTCTAAATTCTTTAATGTCCCTTGCAATTGGATTTTGAACTGGCTAAATCTGTCACCTACATGACATTTCTTACAATGCTCTTACTCTCACCTGCTTATCATGCAGTTCAAAATTCACATACACTAGGTTTCTCTCAAGAAACTTCCTCCTCTCTTAATCATTTATAGATAAGGACTCTTGCCTCCATGAGGTAGGTTTTATTGCTGTACAATCAGTAACTTTTCCCAGGTAACATGACTAC
>PVKS010033256.1:0-11494 GCA_004027875.1 Aplodontia rufa
CCATGTAGATGGGACAAACCATTCATCACAGTCCCAACCAAACTTGTTTCTACTACATAGTCATTCTGGTAATTAAAATCCATAGCAGAGACAGACAAAAGGCACATATTAACTGGTAAGGTTAGAACAAAATTGACATTCACATATCTTTTCAAAAACACCCTTTAAATTCACCCTTATAATCAAGTTGTACAAAGTTTCAGTTTTATTCATTTTTTAAATAAAAGTAACAAAAACATAATTATATATTTTATTCTATAAATAATAGAGTCCTCAAATAGATATATGGTTTGCCTACTTCCTAACCCTGAAAAATATAATAGGAGCATTGGTCCAAAAAAAAAAAAAAAAAAAAAAAAAAAAGTTGTTCATCTCCCCCAGCTGATAAAAAGGACTAGCATAGAATACAAGCAGAAACAGTATGATAGATGGCTAACCTAACAATTACCTCAACATGTATGAATTTTTGAATTTTTACACAATTGTGGGGAACCTTGCCTAGGATGCTGAGGGACATGGGTGGGGGCAGGGAGTGGGGAAGAGAATAGGAAGGCTATCAAGGAGACCAGAGGGAGGTAGTATGGGGGAACCTAATCAGAGGGGAACCTCTGACTTCCATGAGAAGTCAATTAGCTTGGGGTTTAAGAAGGGGGAAACATGGAACCATGGGGAACCCAAGGTGGGGGAACCACAGAATGGCACCAGCCTTGGCTTGTTCTGTCATTATATTTTTGTTCTTGATTGCTTCATGATCAATCCCTCCTAATTGTAAGACCATGTTTAACGAATAAAATAAAAAAAGGACTAGCAAGGGCTATATTAATAGCTCTGGGAAAAAAACAGCTAGAAAAAGCAGACTCAAATGAAAATAATCTGCAACTTTCTTTTTAAGAAGAATTTTAAAATAAATCTTTTAGATTTAGATGGTATAGGTAGTTTTTTCCTCTGTAAACCTCTGGGCCCTTGGTAAATGCAGGTGAGTTCAGATGAAGAAATGATTCATGTTCTTTGTTAAATATTTACTTGGAATCAATCATACATTAGGATCTGTATTAAAAAGGAAAAAACATGCACTGAACATACTGCCTATCTTCTCAGAACTGAAGAACAGGAGAAGAAATGGTAATTACATAGTAATAAGAGCTACAGAGCAGCATAACAAGGTGTTGTGAGAAACAGTAACTTAGATGGAGGGTTCAGGCCTCTTTGTTAAAGGTAACATTTAAGCTAACATTTGAAGAATAAGTTCTATCTGGCCATGAAGAAAACATAACACCTGAAAGGAACGCTTAGTAAATTGAACATTTTTAAAAGCTTCACTGCAGGAAGCAAGGAATCAGTGGTTTGTTTTTTATTTATTTTTATTTTATTTATCTTTTTTGCGGGGGGCAGTACTGGGGATTGAACCAAGGATATTTTACTACTTAGCTAGATCCCCAGCACTTTTTTTTTTTTTTTTTGAGACAGTCTCTCCCTAAGTTGCTGAGGGTCTGGCTAAGTTGCTGAGGCTGACCTTGAACTCGAGATCCTGCTGCCTCAGACTTCTGATTCACAGGGATTACAGCTATGTGCCACCATGTCTGGTTGGATCAGCAGTTTAAATGAGAGAAGTAAGTAAAAGCCAAAGTGCAGAAATAGGCCATGGTAAGAAATACAAATTTTATTTTCTGTCTTTAAAGTGTTGCTAATAAGAGATTAAAATTAAACAATTTATATTTTTAAAAGATCACTTTGCCTATATAATAAATAATTTTGAAGAGAAGAAAAATGGGAGGAAGAGTGGGAAGAAGGGAGAAGACAGGCAGAAACTCAGTGCTTAGGTCACACTAAGACTTCTAGGATTTAAAGGTGAAAGAGGAAACTTACATATTCTCTTCTAGATTATCTTAATAGATGGTAAAGCTCCAGTTATACATAAAATTTCAGTGTCTGATTAGAGGATCCACTATAATGTATACCATAATTGAAAATGGTGAATGAAGCATATACACAAAGTCAAACCAAAGCAAGGGCTTGACATCCAAACAGAAATCAGTTTACTTTCTAACTGCATAACTGGTATCTATTTTATGGCTAATGATCTTATCCTGTCATATCTACTGTCAAACCACTACACATCCTAATATTTACACAGATATTAACAGCAGGCAAATAAACGATCTTAGAGAGTCTTATTAGGTTCTGTAGATTTTATATTAATGATATATCTACCAAAAGTACTACAAATAGGCATCAGGATTAAATTAAAATAAGCACATACACTATCATTCACTCACTTCTATGTGATATCAAATTTCTGGGAATACAATAAGGAATATGACAGGCTGGGGTCTTGCTTAGAGTTAAATGTAAACAGACGATTGTAATATAATTGGTATATGTCACATGTTGCTATATAAGTATGTAGCAGTGGGCTGGTGGGAGTGGTTCCTTCCTTGAGGCCTCCAGGGAAACCTATTTCATTTGCTGCATTTCCTCAAAAATCCCTATTGATTTGTAAAAATCAAATCCCCATTTCATACTTACAAAGAAAAGAAAAAGGTTGTGCAGACTACAGCAATATATCCATTTCTCTATGTATTCTGTTCAATCCCTAGATACTAACTTCTAAATCAAATTCAGATTAATAATCAGATACTTTCAAAACATTCATTGCTATTTATTTCCTGTTTTGTATAGATTTAAGTTTTTCATAAAACTAATGAAAACTGAAAGAAATCATGTAGCATATCTGAAAAGAGCCATGGTCTTCTTTGCATGCTAAACTTCTGATCACACTTCAAATTACAAATCAAGTGTGTGGGCTGGAGTGGTAGCTCGGCCCTTGCCCGGCATGCGCGAGTACACAGGTTCAAACCCCAGCACCCACATACACAACTAAGTGTCAGAGCAATGAAAGCCATGTGAAAAGCGCAATAAAAGTTGATTCTCTCTCTCTCTTTGTCCTTTTCTCTTTAAAAAAAAAAAAAAAATCAAGTGTTATCTCATTTTTAAAACTCTTCTTAGGAGCTAAAGCAATGGCTCAGTGGTTGCAGCGCTTGCCTGGCATGCATGAGAATACAGGTTTATACCCCAGCACCAAGCATACAACAAAGAGCTGGAGAAACCAAAGCCACACGAAAAACTAAATATTGATTCTTTTTCTCCCCCCGCAAAAAAAGAAACTCTTCTAAAAAGATAGCAACACATTTCTATTCTGTTGTATTGTAATTATCTGTTTATATGGCATTTTCCTCCACTAGATAGACCTTTATCAAGGAAAGAGACTATCCTGTTAATCTTCACCTCTCAAAACCTCTCATAATGTTTGACATATATTAATTTGCTTTTGTTGAATAAACGTCCCCCACGTTATAAATAATTCACCATCCTTTTCCTACTTCAATACTAGTTTAATATGATATTTAACATAATATATATAAGTATTTATTAACAGTAAAATGTGACAGCAAAATGATTTTGTTAGTAAAACATAAAAGGACATTCTAGTACTCAAGATTTTTTGGTAAGGCATTCAAGGTATTGTAGATAAAAAAGTTAAAGTGTTTTTAAAACTAATGTAATAAAAAATTATGCCAAAAGATATAGAGGGAACGCAGTGACAAAAAATACCTCTCACTTCACACCCAGGTTCCAGCAAAGCTTTCCCATAAGGCAGCAGATGCAAGCATCATTCTTAATCATTATACATGTCACCTCAATGATTAATTATGAAATATTATGGTCAATTTACCTGCTTTAGAACCCACTGTAAAGCCTTTTCAAAATAATCCTTAATCCAATTTTCAAGATTATTCCTGTATTTGGCAGGCTGATTCCTCAACCAAGATTTTATCAGAGAATTAAGATCTGTCTCTTCATCACTGAAACAGATTAACACAAATACATAAATTATTTAGGAAGAAGCTGTCAATTTACTTTCAGATATACTTCTGCTCCATTAAACAATTTTCCACACGAGTACTTATCCTCTAGCACACAAGAGTTGACTTGGGTTACTTTTTTTATGTTTATATATGTAATGATTTGGATGAAAGGTCTCCCCAAAAAGTGCAATATGTGAGACAATGCAAAAAAAAGGCTTAGGTAAAATGATTGTGTTACAAGGGCCTTAAACCAATCAGCGAGTTAATTCCCTTAATGGGATTAACTCGTAACTGTAGGCAGGTAGGCTATGACTGGAGCAGGTGGGTCATTGGAGGCATTCCTTTGGGATATATATTTTGTGTCTATAAAGTAGAGTCAGTCAGTCAGTCAGTCAGTCTGTCTCTCTCCCTCCCGGAGCCATGCCTTGACCTGCTTCCCTCTGCCACACTCTTCTACCATAATGTTCAGCCTCACTTCAAGCCCTGAGAAATGGAACCAGCCTTCCATGGACTAAGACCTCTGAAATTGTGAGCCCCAAAATAACTTTTCCTCCTAAAATTGTTCTTGTCAGGTCTTTTTCATCACAGCAGTGAAAGAGATAACTAAAACAATGTATAATCATTATTAGCACTTAACTGCACTATTAAAAGGGTCTTCATTTTCAGGAGGTTAAGGGTCACACATTTTTCTCTATATGGAAGCTAGAAAGGTGGTTGCGGGGGTTCTCATGAAAATTGAAGGAGATCAGTAGAACAAAAGTGATGAGGGGTAGGGAATAAGGGAGATAAAAGGTAAAAACTGGGGAATGATATTGGCAAAATTATATTGTTATATTGTGTGCCAAGTATGAATACATAACAACAAAAACTGCCATTATGTGCTACTATAATGTAATGCACCCATAAAAAATGTGGGCAAAGAAAGGTCCTCACTTGGCCTATTATATAGCAAGTGCACAGCAAATGTCTGCTTAGGGAATGAATGAAACCTAAAACTAAGATACAACTGAAACACATGACAACTAAAAATGTTAATATGTATCTGTATTTTACATAAAATAATACATATTCATTATGCCTCTCTCAATACCTGCTTCACCAACAATTTTATAGTCCTCTAAAGCTGTGTGTAGGTGTCTTTTTTTTTTTCTGCTGTATATATATATATATATACTGCACTCTACCTACTCTATTCTGCTTTGTATTATAATTGTAATAATTAATGTCCTTGGCTTGAAGGTATGTTCCAAAAAGATGAGCCCTCATAAATGTTTTACTCCTTCCCTGCTGAGTAAAGTGTCTAATTTACACATATATGATAGATACGCAACATTTAAAAATTTAACTGAAACTTACTTTTTAATCCTAATTTTCACACTATATAAGAATATATTGAAAAAAATTGTGCAGAAATGCTATGAAACTATAGTTATATTACTTTTAATAATTAATACCTTATAAAATATTAAAGATCATAATTTAATGTAAATATTTCCTATAATGCTGTCAAAGAAGCAATTAAATATTTTTAACAATCTGAACCAAAATAATTACACTGTCATATGACACACTATCGAAAATAGCTTCAAATGGCCCTAAAATAGTCAAACACTTTATATAAACTGATAGATAAAAAATTATAAAAGTAAACTCAAAAAGTAAAATGAAAAACTTCCTTATACATATATCAAACTATTCTTCATTTTGGGAAATAAAATTGGTTCAAATATCCATGAGCTGGTATGTGACCATTGCATATGACATTTAAAATTAGTTTATCATTCATTTTTGCTCTTTAAGCTTCTTCCAAATACACTAAAGAAAGAAAATGTTAAGTAAGGAGGTTTCGAATTGTAAAATGAAAACGTTGAACTATAGAATCTACCATATCTGGGAAGACCCTAAACTCCTATGAGCTTTTACATTACTAGCCCATAGATCATGATTAGTATGTTCTTAGTTCTCTGAACTCAATCATAATATTTAAATAAAGAGAAAAAAGTAATAAATTAAATACTTGCTGTTTCTTAAATAAAAATATTCAATAACTGTGATACAACTATAATTATGCAATGACTGTGATACAACTAAAGTGCTAAAATAATTCAATTACAATAAAACAAGACAAGACCTCTGTGCATGTTAAAACCTAACACCACCACAAAAGAAATTAATCATAAATTGGTAAAAACAAAAAAAAAGTTCATATGTTCTTCATACTATAATTTAGCTATAAAGCCAAATTACTGATTAAAATATATTTTAGTATAATATATATATATGCTCCATGTCTTACCTAAGAAATATCATTCCCATTCTAGATATCGTGGCTGGTGAGGCACAACTTAAATCATGAGTTTCAAATACAAAGTTAACATTGGGGCCAAACTGAATCCTTTCTCCACTAGGCATAGTGAGTAGTCGATTGTCATCCAAAACAGAATTCAGAGATTCTATCCATTCAGGGTCAATATCACCATCACAGATTATCCACGAGTTCACATCTATTTGAAAACCATAATAGTGCAGCGATAACAGTTAAAAATGAGGAAATCTATTACCTCCTATTATTTAGAAGTGATTTCCCTATTATTTTTTATTACTAAAATTGAACATATAAAAGAGAATGTTAACCACGTTATAAATTTTCATTCCAAATGTGCTAGAGAACCCATGAATAAACCTAGCTTAGCTGGCCAAAAAACTCAGCTACATACCATATGATGTGCATCATCTATAAGCACAGAGAATTGGTAATCTCCCTAAAAGAAAATCGTATGCAATACTTAGTTCTATTCCCTTAACTATAAAATATTATTCTGATCTTTTTCTTTTACCATGTAACGAGGATATATGAATACTTGCTATATCACATCTCTTTTAGAAAATATAAAAAACCCAATTTTCAGAGTCCTATATGAAAAATAAATTGATCACTACTGAAATTTTTGTAATATATATAAAAATATGACCTCAAAAGGGAAAAGCAGATTATATGTAAGTCTTTCCATAAACAAACTTTTTTATCCATCCTTCCAAAAGTGGGAATGGTTCAAGTTATACTTGGTCCTTTAAAACAATTCAAAGAGAAATATTTCATCAATAAAACTGTGAGAGATAAGAAACTACTACATCGAAAATCCCTTCCAATAAGAGTTCTGAAAATTCCAGTCATTGCCTTAGAAAAACAACTACTAATTTGATTTTGACCTTGCAAAAGCATCTCCTCAGATTCTTTCTATCTAAAAATTCTTTAATAAAGCCAAGTCAAAAAAAATTCAGACCAGGAAAGTGTACTGTTTTACAACTTAAATTTTCAAGATGATTCAAAACAATGTATTCAAACTAACAAGTTAATAGTGTTAATAAACACCAATTAAATTATGAGCCATTATGTTGTCAATTCAGAAATAAAAGATTTTACACTTACTCAGTAAATTAGCATATAATTTATACCAATTACTCTGACTTGATTTTATTAAGTTGTTAGAGAATGTAATGTAAATCACAATGTCTTAGTAAAATATCAAATACATATTTTATAAGGTAGTTTATGCTATGTGTAAGAACATTAAAACACAGCACTACAGACAGGTTCCAGTATTCTCTACAAATTTTTAAATAAAGCAATGAATTACACATTACAGACCAACCTTGTGGTTCCCGAACTACTTGGCGAGCACTATTTGTCAAAACACCATCAGACCATTCTCTTGTATCCATGTCAATATGTCCTAATAATTGATGTCGAGGCATAGCTTTGGGATTCATCGTATATTGTTTTACTATTTTGCCAATTTTACAAAGTGCTGCCCTTAACATTCGCCAAAGAGTTGATTTGCCAGCACCACTTGGACCAACAATAACGACTCCCATCCTCTGGCGTAACTGTTCATATAATTCTAAAGCTTTCTTGATCTAGAAGAAACAAAAATACATGTAGAAAAGAAATACACTCATGTTATTTGTATTCAATCATACGCTGTTCTGCTTTCATTCCATATAGTTGCTCTGTTCCAAACATGTAAATTAAGCCTTTGATCTCTTCAATGAAAGACAAACCCTTAAAACAATACATAAATAAATCTTACAATATTATAATGTTATTTTTAAATTCAACATTTGTTTAAAAGAAATAGGAGGTGCCTGGCATAATGGTGCATGCCTGCAATCCCAGCTGCTGGGAAGGCTGAGGCAAGAGGATCACAGTTCAAAGCCAGACTGACTAATTTAGTGAGACCTGAAGCAACTTAGCAAGATCTTGTCTCAAAACAAAAAATTAAAAAGGGCTGGGAAAGTGGTTCAGTGGCTAAGTATCTCTAGGTTCAATCCCTGGTACCAAAAAAAAAAAGAAAAAAATATTACGCTTTTATTTTCTTTACTCGTTCATTCATTCAAATACAGTGTGTTCATTAATTTATTCATTCGTTCATTTATTTATATCATACCTCTCTCCAAAGCAAAATCTGAGGAAAAAGTGTTCATTTATACTAAAAAGAGATCCATCAAAAAGAAGTTCTCCAAGAAAACTATCAAACTAAAACTAAATCACATATAATTAATTATCAAAAACACATATGATGGATTACATGCCAGACACTAGGATGGGCAACAGAAATAAAATAGTGAGCAAAAATATACATGGATTCTATTTTCCACAGATATGCTCTCTGATGGGGGACAATCAATATTAATCAAATGCATAATTAAATATTAAACAAGTATATATAATAAAAGTATTGAAAGCACACAGTAAAAGAATCAATCAGAGCTTCAAAATCAGAGAAGGCATCTCTGAGGCAAGTAAGATGAAAGCTGAAAGATGAAAGATTAGTTGGAAGATGCATGATAAGAATAGTTAATGAGGAATTAACTAGGAAAAGCTATTAATACATATAAAATATTCTTGACAGTTACCTGATTTGGGATGATTTCATAATTGGCCTCTTCAAAGACTTGCTGTAATGCAGCACTTAATTCACCATATTCTACTTCTTTAAAGTCAATTCCAGGAAAGACATCTTTAATCAGTGCATCAAACCGGATGCAATCAGCAAATGTAAACTTTGACATTGTATTAAGCCTCAATGCTTGTACCACAATATGACTTTCATTAGCTAGAGAAAAAATTTCATTTTAAAATAAGATGTTATCAATTTAATGACTACAAAAAAGTTTAAGTACTCTATAGTCTTCATATACATTATTAATCATTAAAAGATACATTAGAAACATTTACAGATATTAAATCATGTGCACTGGCAAACTTAACCAAACTTTCTATCATTTGACTGCTGAAAATAAGTATCACTAAAGAGAGTAATAAAATTTTTGCTACAGGATTTGAATTCCAGATTACCCAGACTTTAATAATAAAAATCATTATCACTTATACTTGCATATTTCACCTTTTGTATTACATGATATGATCTTAACAACAACTCTGTAAAGGAGGTAAGAAAGTATTCCAGGTTTACATGTGAAAACATTAAGTCTAAGAATTTGAATATGTTGCCTGAGAAGGATCACTAGTATTACAGCTGGGATTCGAATCCACATAAACTAATTCTTGATTTGGGTATTTCTCAAAATTATACCAATATTGCCTCCCAGAGAGTTTATGTTCTAAAATTAAAAAGTAACAAATTGAAAAGTAATCTTTGATAAGCCTTGCTCAAACCTTGCTCACAAATTCATTCTTAGGCTAAAAGCAAAGTGATATCATTGAAGACTCCTATTTTCAAGGATATAATTGATAACATACACACATACAAACACACACAGACACACACATACAGGTAAGCAGTGAATTCATATGCCATCTTCATTTATTACAGGTATAGTATAAATATTTCTTAAAAATCACGAAATTGCAGTCTTTGAAGGGAAATGAATGGTGATGGAAGAAATCATGCTGAGCAAAGTTAGCCAAATTCCAAGTCAAGAGTCGAATGTTTTCACTCATTTGTGGAGGCTGGAGCTAAACCCAGGCCTGCGTGAAAGGTAGTTAATCTCATGTATTAGATCCAACAAAGGCATAGTAACACATAATCTAGGGCAATCATAGACATGGGGGGGAGTAGGTGGGGGACGGAGAACAGGGAGGGATCTAGGGGGTAATTCTGGTTTAAGAGTATGTGCATATCATATTGTTACTTTAAATGCATTTACGATTGTACAATAACTCAATTCCTTAATAAAAAATGTTTAATTACCAGAGATAGACAAATGGAAAATAGTTAATTTACCACTTCACAAAATAACTACTGTCTACCCTTGTATATTGTCAACCTAATAGAACCAAATTAGCTTTCTTTGATAAGATATATACTTTGATTCCTAATCAGTAATTTTCTTTTCAGAGAGAGATGGACAGTGAGAGAAAGAATCAATTTTATTTAGTTTCTCATGTGGCTTTCATTGCTCCAACACTTCATTATGTACATGGTACTAGAGTTCAAGCCTACATCCTTGCACCTGCCAAGCAAACACTGTAATCACTGAGACACCGCTCCAGGCCCCCAAATAAGGAATTTTATATAGTACTTTTTGCTATGCTGTCTGTTACTTTCACAGCGTCTTAGTTTTTAACAACCTGAAAAAGCTGAAAATTCAGCATTTCATGAAGGTATACATCCATAGATGGTGGAATTGTTTATTTCATGAGCAGAAAATTGTTTATTTTATATGAACAAAAACAATATAAACATTATGAGTCCATGCAAATTAAAATAAATAAAAAAAACAAATGAGAATTAGAAAAATCTTTATAGAAGAATTTCAAATAATATATGAAGATACTCTCCAATCTAAGGAGTGGAGCTTCCTCATTTTGTAGGTGAATAAATTTTTTAGCATGCTTTCAAAGTATAAAGTAGGAAAATAATAACCTCACAGTGCAGAAGCCTGGCAAACATGATCTCATCAAGTAATGAAGATAACCTTACCAGTGATGTCATGTAGTGATCATGTACCTATTGATACAACGAGATGGAACAGGGTTCTCCACCTCCACCATATTCTTTCCAAATACTCATAACCCAATCTAACCATGTCATGCCATATTTGAAATAAAAACACTGCCATTTGTTTTACATTTTCCATACTTGTTAAGAATAGATAAATTCTCAGGCTGTACTCCACACCTACTTAATCAGGAGCTTTGAGACTGGGGTCCCAAAGTCTTCAACAAGTCACTCATGATTCTAATAGACACTGAACTTTGAGAACAAGGAATTAAACTATTTCACTACATGTTACAACTATTTATTCTTTGATGTACACTTAAAAGTTATTATATGAGGGCTGGAGCTGCAGCTCAGCTGTGTGGCGCTTGCCTCGCAGGCAAGAGGAACCGGGTTCAGGCCCCAGCACCATGTACACAATGAAGTGTTGGAGCAGCAAAAATCATATGAAAAACTAAATAAAATTGAATCCCTCTAACTCTCTCACTCTCTCTCCGTCCCTTTCTCTCTTAAAAAAAAAAAAAAAAAAGTTATTATATGAGTGGGTGTAGCTCAGTGGTAGAATGCAAGCCTTCTGTGTGTGAGACCCTAGGTTTAATCCCCAAGCATCCTCCCTTGAAAAGGTTATTATAAGGCATCAGATTAAAAGTTAGAAAAAATAAG
>PVKS010033256.1:11594-21960 GCA_004027875.1 Aplodontia rufa
GAGTGGAGGCTAGAGCAAAAACCAGGCTTCGGTAAAAGGTTGTGAAACTCATGTATTAGACCTAGCAAAGGTGTAGCAATACATAATCTAGAGGAACCACAGATAGGTGCAGGGGGAGGGAGGAGGGGAAAAGCAGGAGGGAGGGAAGAAAAAGGGAGGATAGGGAGGGATCGAGGGAGACAATCAACAATGTAACATACTCTTTACTGCCCCCTCCCAGAAGCCAAATAATACTTATCATTTAATTCTGGAAAATTCACAATCATATACATACACACACATCTACACACATATACATGATGTATATATATGTGTAACATATATATAATGTATATATATGTGTGTGTATATATATATGAACATTTACAGCTGTTATGGGGGAAAATATAGCAGAATCAAGAGACTGGAGGATGGGTGTTGTGTGACTGGATTTGGATCAAATGCATATCATATTGTTACTTTATAAGCATTTGATTGTACAGCAACTAAACTCATTAATTAAAAACGAAAAAAAGAGACATTGAGAAAGACAGAATTTTAGTTATCCATATGAGTTTTTTTGCTTGTTTATGTTTGTTTCTTTGACACTTAGTTGTGTATGCGGTGCTGGGGTTTGAACCCAGGTCCTCTTGCATGCCAGGCAAGTGTTCCAACTACTGAGCCATTCACCAGCCCCTAAACCCTATTTTAAAAATAATTTTTTTTTATTGTAAGTGGAACAATCAATCATACCATTCTGTTGAGTGCCACTTTTCTTCAATTGTCTAAGAAGATTTCCACTTCCTCGCAGAACTGTCTTCAAAGCTCTCAACCCCCAATCATAATGTTGCTGAGGTGTCAAAAGTTCCCTGAAATAAAGACATAGAAATCCTAAAACATCAAATAGTTATAAGAAATTCCTCTGATCATCATAGCCAAAGAAACATAGAACATAGCTACTCACATATAGAAATAAATACTGATATTCCAATTATATAAGGGAGTCAATCACACAAAATGATCAGTCAAGTAAGCTACCGAATAAAGACAAATGGTGCTCAAGGAGCAGGATAAACCTTTCATGAACCAGCTAATTATCTTAATAAATAAACTGAAAGTTACCTCTTACTTTTACTTTGATCAATGTATCTTGCTCTTCATCTCTGATACTACCTTGTTCCCCACAATCTCTTAAGTGATATAATCAAAATTCTAGGTTGCTCCCTAAAAGTGCAGTACTACTAGAAATAAGACATAAGAAAAACTGTGAAAGATTCCCTCCAAAGAACAGGAAGTAGCTTTTCAGTGATGAGATATTAAATTAATTCATTAAGAATCATTTAGCTGGAACACTCCAATATAAGATTTTGAAGAAAAAAATCAAATCAATATTTAAGAAAAATGATTAACTTCAAAACAGATGTTTTTATTGTTCCAAGTAAAAGCTTTCATATAAATGTCTTAAATACATAAACTCATCAATATAAAAAATTCACTAGCTAAATTTGGAAAATGTGAAATAATCACTAAAAACCATAACCAATCATTAGAAAGAAAACAAAAATATTTAAAACAAGAAAACTCACCGAGATAAGTTAAAAATAGCTACCAGTTTTCTGCCCAATACTTTAGCATCTTTAAAGCCTTCTGAATAGAGAATAACTTCTGCAATAAGCTCGTTGTCCGGACGAGACATAGCCACTGGCCTAAAAAGCTGTTTAAGATTATCAGGCAGTTTTTGTCTTCCTCCATAACCTTTTCCAGCAGGATTCATTGTGATAAAAATCCCAGAATTAGAATTTATTTCTACCTGAAATATTAAAATATCATCAAAATTTTGAAATTATATATATTGCCAAAAGAAATTTTAATGTGACCCATTTCTACATATAAGTCTTACATCTTAGCAAAAAGCAACCTCCAGGGGCTAGTAGTGGTGGCTCAGGGGATACAGTGTTTGCCTGGCATATGCATGGACATACATTCGTACCCCAGCACCATGTACACAACAAAGTGTCAGCGCAACAAAAGCCACATGAAAAATTAAATAAAATTGACTCTCACTGTCCCTCTCTTTAAAAAAAAAAAAAAAAGTAACTTCCAATGTGTTCTCTCCTAGCATATAACAAACTCCATAGAAATGCACTGCTTTTTTGTGGTTGAATGAAAGCTTAAGATACCTAATTTGAATGTCTGTTCACTCATTCAACATGTGTTTAACTAAACAAATTTTCTTTGTGCTAGGTAATTTGATAAATACGCAGAGAAAACTCAGAACTAAAGTCTAGAATGATTTATGCCCTTGAAGCATAGATATAGCCTATCTAATATAACAAAGAGGTGATCTGATCAAAGTGGGATAAATATCAGGATAAGAAAAAGTCAAATACTATGAGAACACCTGGTAGGAATACTGTCAACACAGCAATAAATAGAGAAGCTAAATAACAATGCATAAACAACGAAGGGGGCATTATTAAGTAGAAACACCTAGAATAGTGAAACTAAGAAATCTGGATATAAAAGAAAGAAAAGAGAAGTTGGAAGAGAATGAATTAAAAGAAAATGTATTTATGTTCTAATTATCAAGATGGAAAAGATGTAGCGGGGTACAGTGGCGCATGCCTGTATTCCCAATGACTCGGGAAGCTGAGGCAGGAGGATCACAAGTTTAAAGCCAACCCCAGCAACTCAGAGAGGCCCTAAGCAACTTAGTAAGACCCTATCTCAAAAGAAAATATAAAAGGGGCTTGGGATGTGGCTCAGTGGTTAAGTGCCCCTGGGTTCAAACCCCAGTACCAAAAAAAAGAAAGAAAAGATGTGATTTATGTTTAAAAGCCTATAAGGTATCAGTGGAAGCGGGAAGGCTGAAGCTCTAGCACAGGATGAAAGAGAATGTCCCTGGAAAATAGATTCCACAGCACAGGTGGAAAGATTAGTATTATTTAGAAGAAAAGACAACTCTTTCCTTGAAAGAGGAAGAATGAGGAAAAAACAATAATGTATGTGGAAGAAAGTAAATTTTGATAACAGGTACTTTTCAATTTTTCTTTGTCAAAGAATCAGGTAAACATTAGTGAGAAACAGGTCTTACAGACAAATGTTTTTATGAAAATGTTATTATGAATTAATGGGATAATTTCACAATTCTCCTAACTTTTAGTATGGTCAGCATTACATAATATAAAGATGATGTTTACATTTTCTAAAAACATAAGTCTACATTCTAATGACATCTGTGTATCTCCTATGGGAAGATGTAAGGAACAGAAGAGCTAAGTACTTATTTTAACACTCAGATGGAATAGTGATTAAAAATATGTGTTTCCAAATTAGACAGACCTGGATTTAATTCCCAGCTCTATTACTTTTAGTATCAAGTCTTTACTCACGAAGTGAGAAAAATAAATGAATAACAGTATCTACTTCAAAGGGTTATGGTACTAAATGAGATAATACACTACATAAAACACTATGCGCAGTGCCAACACAGATAATATATAATGTGAAATACAAATCCTATGATAACTGACTTATTCCATATTGAAAGTTTAAAGATAAATGGTAAAAGGCTGGACCTGTGACTCAGCGGTTATGGTGCTTGCCTCGTATGTGCAAGGATGCGGGTTCAATCCCCAGCACCGCATGTACAACTAAGTTTTGGAGCAACAAAAGCCATGTGAAAAACTAAAATTGATTCTTTCTCTCTACCTCTCTCTTTCTCTGACTGTCCCCCTCTAAAACAACAAGATAAATGGTAAAAGTGGAACCAAAAAAGGATAAGAAAACTCAGAATTATTTCATAGATAAAAAGTCTTATCATGCTGGTTACAGATTAAACATAGGGATACCAGGAGAACTAAAGACAGAATAAAATCTAAGTATAAGTAAGGCCAAGTATTATAAAAATATTTTAATTCTTTAAATACCCAACATGTTCTCTACCTCTTTGCCAAGTAGTTCACATACACTTCTATGATTCTTCAAAGCATCTTGAATTGTCTGGATTTGCATAGACACTGCTGACAGTACAGATTCTTCCAGTCTGTTGAATTCATCAAAACAACCCCAGGCCCCACACTTCACCAAACCAACAAATATTCTCCCCATTGACTTCACATCTATGCCCTTTAAAAAACAAAATGAAAATTAAAATAATATTAAAAATAATTAAAATCTCTAATAGTAATATTTCATGCCATTTATTGATAAAGTAATCATTTCAACCATCTATGCCTCTTTTGTCCTTTTCAAAATAGGGATCAAGTAACTATTTTTTCAAAACTGTATGGATTCAAGGAAAAAACAAAATAATGCATATGAAAGTGTTCTAAAAAGTATACAGAACAAATAAAAGATTCTTATTAAGTTTAAATGTAAATCTTATACAAAATATTTTAGACAGTAATTTAAAATGAAATTAAGACTTTTCTTTTACTCTACAATGTAACATAAATCTTCCTTCTGCATTAAAAAATATTTCTTCACAATAATTCTCCTTGTCTCCTTGGGACAATAGTATGTGCAATCTCTCTCCCTTTTCAATTAAGACAAATTCTGTCTTCACACAATGTAAAATAGAGTATTTCATATACATGACAACTAATCTAAACAAGTTTAACACATTATATATTTTGATATTTATTTTACCTCATCACAATTAAAAACTAAAACTTGTCTTCCAAGAAGTCCACCTAAAGCCTTTACAGATTCAGTTTTTCCAGTTCCAGCTGGTCCATAAGGATTTCCTCCAAGTCCCATTTTCATGGCTTGCGTGAGAGTTAGGTAGCACTTGTCTGTCAATGGAGTATATACCAGCTTGGGAGCATTACCCTATACAAGAGGAAGACAATGTCAGAGTATTGGTGCTATGTTCAACATTTATAAATATTTATACAGTATGAGATTAACTTAAAAAGCTAAGAATGAAACAAACATTTTAAAGTTTTTAACACTGAATAGCATACAAAATTTTCTTAGTGAAATAAACTTTCTACAGCACAAACTAGGATTAAACTTAGTTATTTCACAAGCATACATTTCATTCTACCTTCAGTACCATAGTGTTAGATTTCTAAAGAGTCACTTAAGTTGTTGATAAAGGCACAAAGATATACTTCTAAGTATAGGAACTTCAAAGTATACTATTAAATTTTAAAATTGCTTATAAACCTAAAATTTTAATATATTCAATAATTCTCAAAATTTCTACTAAACTGTAGAGAAATAGATTTTAATTCCAGCTGCTATTTATAAGGTTTTTACTCAAATTAGGTATACAGATTTAGGTCTCAACTTACATTTCCTTTTAGAAAGAGGCATGAACAGCTCTCCTAACATGCTTATTTAAAAATTTGTTGAATGTATTCTAATGAGTGATTCATTATGATAGAAAAAAAAGCAGAAAGGACATAGCTGAATTTTTGGAAAACAAACTACACAAACTAGGCTTTCTGTTTAAAAATTATTTTACCTTACAAACTGAAAACGTTTAGTAAACACTGACATATTTACATCTGCACTAATGTTGGCATTGTATAGAGATACAAATTAATTCCTTCTATTGAGTTTGTCTGTATCTGAAGCTCCTTGGATCATAGATATATTTTGAATTCTATATAAATGTCATTCAACAAAAAGGTATAACTTAGAGAATTCAGTACAACACTGGCAGCATTTCAAATTTTTTGCAAACAGAATAATTTTTTTACATAACACTTTTTAAATTTTGATGAAAAATAAAGAAAATAGTAATACTAAAAATTATCAGGCTGGAGATGTGGCTCAGTGGTACAGCACTTGTTTAACATGTGTAAGGCCCTAGGGTTTGATCCCCAGCACCACCAAAAAAAGAAAGAAAAGTTACTATTGAAATTAAAAAACCATTCTTTCTTCCAATAGCAAACTTCCTTTAAATAATTTCTAACTGGAAAAATAAAACATTTCTGCCACAAAGTCATACCTGATATTCATAAGTATACTGAAGTTCAGAATCCACCATTTGAACATAGCATGTGTGATCACTTTTCATATAGAATCTAACTTGTTTCTTCCAAGCCCAGTCTTCAGTTGTATGAACTTGAACTTGGTTTAACTGCTTCACCACATCAATATTATGAATAATGTCTAGAATTAGTGCTTTAAGTTTCAGTTCCAGAATGCCCGATTCTGAACACAAATAGGAGTAAATGTTAGCCTGTTACTTCTGTACTTTATGATTAAGTGTATAGATGATTTCTGAATGAATTTAAATGGTAATTTTAGGATACATGTGAATCAAACAGTAACATAAATTGTGCAAACCGAACAAAAATGTTGGCAAGAAATAATAAATTTGCCTTAAGGCATCAAAATTCAATAGAAAGAAGTTGTGATTCCTTACTAAAGGAAGGAAGCATATTTCCCCTTGATTCTTCATCTTCGTTACAGGTAAAAAACCCAAACAAAATGCATTAAACAGCAGTTCAATTTAGCACTTGGAAAAGTAAAGAGTAGCAGGCAAATTGGGGAAGCAGGCCAAAATTACAAGTACCACCGAACCAGTGGTAAACTTACCCACCTCCCAACTTGGTATCTCTAGACCTGTATCCAGTATAGTCAGAAACTCAGATTGGTATAAACAGAGAGCTCCAGGAGAATGCCTTTAGTTCAGGTTTGAGAAGCAGGAAAGATCTCCTGGTATCACCGCCCTGGCCTCTAGGCCCTAGAAGTACTTAAAACTCTGAGAGAAGTTCTAGAAATCAAAAGAACTACGATCCCAAGATAATAAAGCCAATCCCAATTGCTTTTTCTCTCCCTGCTCTCCCATCAATTGAACCAATATATGAACACAGTCATAAGAAGTGTGCAAGACACTAAGGTACATGAAATCCTGACTTTCTGGCCAAAGGAATAAAAATCACATAAACTTGTTTAACAACTCCAAACTGTATTATAAAACTCATTACAATAATAAACCAAAACTTGGAGAACTGGCAACTATGTGGCACACTTGTGACATATTCAAATAGTATTACAAAGATATGAAAACATAAACTAACATTGAACCACAACCCACAGAACCTGTCACCTGAACCTAATAGGGATCAGTTGCTAAAACGAAATTATAACTTTATCTGTTCTGTTCTCTCATAAAAATATACTCAAAGTGTCCAGGATATAATCCAAAATTATTCAAAATGAAAAGAACCAAGAAAACTTGAATCTACATAAGCCAAGTCAATTAGTAGGTACCAGTACCAAGATGACACAGGTGTTGGAATTATCTGTAAAAGTTTTTAAAGCACTCTTATAAAAATACTCTAAAAGCCAGGTGGCGCATACCTATAATCTCAGAGGTTTTTATTTATTTTTTTAATTTTTTTCTTTTTTAAAGAGAGAGACAGTGAGAGAGAAAGAATCAATTTTTTACTTAGTTTTTCATGGACTTTCGTTGCTCAGACACTTCATTGTGTACGTGGTGCTGGAGTCTGAACCCACGTTCTCGCTCATGCAAGGCAAGTACTGTAACCGCTAAGCCACTGCTCCAGCCCCATCTTGGAGGTTTTGAAAGCTAAAGCAGGAGGATCACAAGTTCAAAGCCAGCCTCAGCAACTTAGGGAAGCCCTATGCAACTTAGCAAGACCCTGTCTCAATCAATCAAATCAATCAATCAATAAACAAAGGGCTGGGATGTGTCTAGGCTGGTGAGCTCCTATGGGTTCAATCACTGGCACCAAAAAAAAAAAAAAAAAGTGCTCTAAGAAGTAAATAACAGGATGGAGCAGTAGCTCAGCAGTTATGACACTTGCCCAGCACGCGCAAGTGCATGGGTTTGGACCTCAGCACCCACATACACAGCTAAGTGTCAGAGCAACAAAAGCCATGTAAAAAACTCAGTAAAAATTGATTCTCTGTCTCTCTCCCACCGCCCTTCTCTCTTTAAAAAAAGAAAAAAGAAAGAATAAAGTAAATAACTAAACATTGAAAAAAGAAGTGAACACTCTTGAAACAAATGGAAAGAGAACGTCAACAAAGAAATAGAAAATATAACAAGAACTGAATGGAAATTTTATAACTGAAAAATACAAAAATGCAATTTAAAAAAATCACTAGAAGGGCTCAAAATTGAAAAGGAAATAAGGGAAGAAAGATCAGTGAACCTGAAGATAAAGCAATGGAAATTACCCAAACTGAATAGAAAGGGAAAAATTTTTTCCAAAAATGAACAAAGCTTTGGCTGGAGCAGTGGCTCAGCAGTTGGAGCACTTGCCTAGCATGCACAAGGACCCAGTTTGAACCCCAGCACCACATACACAACTGTCAGAACAACAAAGGCCAGATGGAAAAATAAATTTATTTTCAATCTTTAAAAATCTTTAAAAAATTTTTTTTAATTCTTTTAATGAATAAAGTTTCCAAGACCTCTGGGACAATGCCAAAGGTCTAATAGTCATGACATGAGAAACTTGGAATGATAAAAGAAAGCATAGGATGCAGAAAAAGTATTTGAAGTAATGATGGCTGAAAATCTTCCAAATTTTCTGTGAAAAACAAGTTGAGGGTACCCCAGCTAGAATAAATGCAAATAACTCATGGCTAAACAAGTCATAATCATCCAACTGAAAATGTAAGAAAAAGCTTGTCTTAAGTGGTACCGGAAAAAAGTGACACCTTACCTATAGAGCAACGATTCAAACATTTGTAGATTCTTCATCAGAAAACATGGGCATTAGAAGAAAGTGGATCTTTTGTTTTGTTTTCTTTTGGTTTTTGTCTGCACCTTCCATTGACTGCAAAGGTATTTTACTACAGAGGTACATCTTTTTTTTTTTTTTTTTTTTTTTAATTTTGAAACATGGTCTAAGTTGCTGAGACTGGCTTTTAACTTGTGTTCCTCCTGCCTCAGCCTCCCCAGTGCCTGGGATTACAGGTATATGCCACCATGCTTAACTGGGAACATTTTAAAATGCTAAAAGAAAAGAACACCCAATCCACGATAGCCAGTGAAATGAAATCTTCTGAGTAAAGGTAAAATAAAGACATTCTCAGATGAAGGAAATCTATGTGAATTCACACCCAGAAGACCTAGTCTAAAAGAAACACAAAGGAAGTTCTTTAGACAAAAGGAAAATGACATTGAAGGAAACCTGGAAAAACAGGAATGAAGGAAGGGCATTAGAAATGGTGAACATCTAGATATATAAAATAGATTATTCTTTTCCTCTTAAGTCTTAAAATATGTGTGAGGTTAAAAGCTAAAATTAAAAATAATCTCAGTCTTCAGCATAAGTAGATGGAATATTAAGATAACTACAACATAAAAAGGGAAAGATAAATTCAGAAAAGATAAAGTTTCTACATTCCATTTAAAGTAGTACATTATTGATTTTAGGTACAATATAAAAAGTGTATATATATATAGCATAATTCATAGAATAGTAATCAATATGGATGGATGGATACACAGTCAAGAATACAACAGACAAGGGCTGGAGCAGTGGCTCAGCGGTTATAGCCCTTGCCTCACATGCACAAGGGACCTGAGTTCAAACCCCAGCACCATGTACACAAGGAAATGCTGGAGCAACGAGTCACATGAAAAACTAAATAAAATTGATTCTCTCTCTCACTCTCCCTCTCTCTTTAAAAAAAAAAAAAAAAAAAACAACAGATAAAATAAGAAGTTCAGGTGACCCAAAAGCAGGAAGAAAAGTGAACATTTTTCCCATACCAGTATTCCCTGGATCCTCAGAACTTGTATCAATGTTGGTATAATGCTCTAATTTATTCACCAGTTGTGTTTCAATCTGATGAAGAGTATGGTCTTTAATAGCATTTTCTACATCTTCGGTGAATTTAATCTGCTCTGCCAAGCATAATATCTGTTGAATAAAGAGAAAAAAAAATTAAAGGTGAATTTACTTAGAAATATTTTATAAATATAAGGAATTACACTGTTTTCTAAATTACCAACTGTAATCATATAACTACACCTGATTGTCACACTGGTACCTCAAATATTAATGGAGCATTACATGATTCAGCCAAGTTTATTTCTCAGGATTCTATCTTGTACTACACTGCAACATGTCTATCTTCTAGATGTAGAATCCATCAAGCCTATTGGACCTCAAGGGCCTTTGAATTTTAATTCCCTGACTTTTTTTCAAAATGCTTTTTTTCCAATCACTACCTAAAATATAATGGCTACTAAGGGTACTCTATAATTATTTTATGATATAACCTTTGAAATAATGTGGTAAAATAGATGCAATTAAAACCTCTTAATTAAATGCCAAAATGTTTTATTCAGAGACCTGGAAAAGGCAGTGTTTAAAACAAAACCTTTCATATTCTCTCCACTTTACTATACTCCCTCCCTCCCTCCCTTTCTCTCTTTCTCTCT
>PVKS010033257.1:0-21878 GCA_004027875.1 Aplodontia rufa
GCAATAGATGAAACCCATAGTAGCTTATCTATGTGTTAGCATTACCCCTGGTTATCAAAGTTTATACACATTGATTGCTACAGTTTTGACAATGTTTCCCCCTCATCTGTATCCTGTATCGCAATATACTTCTAATAAATGTGGAAAAAAAATCTAAGTAAAAATTTCTAAAAGAAATTGGGGACTGAATTGGAAATTGTTATACCATATGCCTTTATAATTATGCCATTGTACATTCCGTTGTCATGTATAACTAAAAAGAACGGGGGAGGGATAAAAGGAGGGGAAGGGGAAATACTGAGTACTGAATTTGAAAGAGTTATACTCTAAGCTTTTATAATTATGTCATGGTATATTCTAATGTCAAGTACATCTAAAAAAGAGCCAATAAAATAAATAAATTTAAAAAAATAAAAAGGAATTTGGGCCATGCCTGCACTCGTACAGGCTGGGGAGGCTGAAGCAGGAAGATCCCAAGTTTAAAGCCAGCCTCAACAATTTAGGAATGCCATAAGCAACTTACTGAGATTCTGCCTCAAAATAAAAAATAAAAATGGGTTAGAGATGTGGCTTAGTGGTTAAGCACCCCTAGGTCCAATCCCTGGTACAAAAAAAAAAAAAAAAAGGAACTTGGGACATACTTTGCATAGATAGGTAAGACATCCAGTTCTTTCAACCTTGGACTTTTAGAACTGAATTTGAACTTTTAGCAATGAAAATACTATTTATGGTGTAGGAGAACTTAGAGCCTTAAAAAAACATTTTTCTTGATCAGATAAGATGAAATATGTAGTCCTACATCACAGGAAAAGATTCCTGAGGAAACCAGGCATATTGGCACATGCCTGTAATCCAAGAGACTTGGGAGGCCAAGGCAGGAGGATGACAAGTTTGAGGCCAGTCTCAGCATCTTAGCAAGGTCCTATTTTAAAAAAAATAAAAATAAAAAGGGACGGGGATATAGTTCAGTGATAGAATGCCTCTGGGTTCTGTCCCCAATACCAAAATAAATAAAATAAAATATAAAATAAAATAAAAATTAAAGATTCCTGAGGTAGTATAGTAGCCACTAGTCAAAGGGTAATTACATTAAATATTCAGTTTTTTGGTGTAGTAGACTAAATAATGTCCATACCTCAATCTCTGAAACCTTATATGGCAAAAGGGACTTTACAAATGTAATTAAACTAGGAATCTTGAGATGGGGAGATTATCTTGGATTATTTGGGTAGGCCTTAAAAGTTACTGGGAGTGTCTTTACGAGAAGGAGATTTAGCTACAGAAGAGAAGGCAGCAATGTGATCAGGAAGCCCGAAGCCAGGCTCCTGGCTCTGAAGATGGAGGAAGGGGCCTCCAGCCCAGGAATGCATGGAATGCTATTCCCATAGCAGGGCAAGGCAAAGAAACAGAGTCCCCTAGAGCCTCCACAGGGAGAGGGGCTCAGCTGACACCTTGATGTTGGTCCAGTGAAACTGGTTTTAAATTACTGGTCTCCAGAATTGTAAAAGAATAAGCACGTATTGCTTTATTAAATCCCAAGTTTTCAACTGGTCAATTTAATAAAATGGACTAATCATTGCAAAATTACCATAAATGGTATATTTGTTGTTCAACTGATTTTTTTGGGGGGGATACTAGGGATGGAACCCAGGGGGCGCTTAACCACTGACACACATCCCTAGTCCTTTTTATATTTTATTTTGAGCTTGGGGGGTCTCACTAAATTGCTGAGGCTGGCTTTGAACTTTCGATCCTCCTGCTTCGGCCTCCCCAACAGTCATGCACCACCATGCCTGGCTTCAGTTGAAATTTTACAAGTGGTCCACATCTGGGAATATGGGGCAAAATGGATGAAGCCACATTTATATTCATTTGCTAGCCAAAGGAAATTAAAGCACTCAGTAGCACCAGCCACATTTGAAGGACACAGTTTCAAGAGAGTCTAGTTCTAGAGTCACACGCTTGCCAGAGAAGCACATGTGGTACATCTCCTAGATATTACGTCTTTTGGAATTTAGACATTCTGAATATAAATTTGCTACATGCATCCAACTTTAATTTATCATACAACTTTTGCATGGAATAATCATGCCACAGTTCACTATCTTCTTGCTAAGGCAGAACCTCAGAAATACAATAATTTAAATCCTTTCTTTGACACTATTATCCATTACTTTTCACCAGTTAAGACCACTTACAAATGGCCTCATTTTTCTCATGAAAACTGAAACCAAGGAGAGATGTTTCACTTCAGTTCATTCTTCTCATTGCAACACCAAAAACATTGCCAAATCAGATTCAAACCATATTTCTTTTGATAAATGCATCACTTAATAAGAAATAATGGCTTTGCTGTCCTAGCTTTGGTACATACATGTGGGGTCCACAGGTGTTAGGGTGATCAAGACTCACCTCTAATCTGCTTCTTCTCTTTTTTTTTTTTTAAAGAGAGAAGGACAGTGAGCGAGAGAAAGAAGTGAATTTTTATTTAGTTTTTTCATATTGCTTTTGTTGCTCTGACACTAAATTGTGTACATGGTGCTGGGATTTGAACCCATGTCCTTGCACATGCCAGGCAAGCACTGTAAACGTCGAGCCACTGCTCCAGCCCCTCTAATCTGCTTCTAAAGTCTCCACACAGGGATGGGGAGTGTGCTAGTGGTATAGCATCATGGTACAGCACTTGCCTACAGTGGTTGGGGTCCTGGGTTCAATCCCCAGCAAACAAAAACAAAAAGAAAAAACTCCACCCACAAGGGCCTTCAGAGCAGCACCCTGCAGATCCAGCTCCATGCCCCACCTGTCTGCACTTGCGTAAGGGTTTTATAGGAGCTAACAGTTATTAGCAAAATGCAAGTGCCACCTTCCTCAAAAATGGCAGGAGAAAACCCTCAGTAAACGAATTGCCATAGGCATTACTACAACACCCTACATCAACACTCTAAAATTAGTTGGGAAAGGAGGTTCAGAGCCTACCAATTGCATACTTTAAAAAAAATTCTTTCTTGTGTTTAAATACACGTGACGAAATTTATCCTCTTAACCATTTTTAAGTGTACATTTTTGTGGTGCTAAATACATACACAACGTTGTGCAAACACCACCACTATTCATTTCCAGACTTTTCATCATCCCAAACTGAAACTTTGTACCCATTGAACAAAACCTCCTCATGTTCCCCTCGCCCCAAGAGTCTTACTTGTCTCTGTGAATTTGTCTGTTCTAAGTTAAGTGGGATCATACAGCATTGGTCCTCTTGTGTCTAGCTTATTTCACTCAGCATGTTTTCAAGGTTCATCCATGTTGCAGCATGTGTCAGAATTCTTTTCCTTTTTAAGGCTGAATAATATTCTACTGTTATGTGCATATCACACTTTGTTTACCCATTCATTTGTTGATGGACAAATGAATTCTCTCTTCCTTTTGTCTCTTCCTTTTGGCTATCATGAATAATGCTGCAAAGAATATATATATATATATATATATATATATATATATACACATATATATATATATATATATCTCCAGGCGTATTTTATTAGTAATCTACACAAACCTCTAAATTGGAATTTGCACAATATGAGAAATAGGTTTAAAGTCTCTCCTAAATTAGTAATTATAAACTCTAGTCATATATTAGAATTACCTGGAGATTTTAAAAACTTACCAGTAGGGACTGGAGAGGTGGCTCAGTGGTAGAGCACTTTTGCCTAGCATGTGCTAAGACTGGGATTCAAACTCTAGCTCCACATATACAACTAAGTTGGAAAAACCAAAAAATCAGATTAAAAAAATTAATAAAAATTGACTAAAAAAAAAAAAAAAAGTACCAGTAGTCTTGCTGAACTCCAGACCAATTACGTTAGCCTATCTGTGAGAGGGACCCAAGCATCAGTATCATTTCAAATCTTACAGGTAATTCCAATGTGCAGCCGAGTTTGAGAATTAGTGCCCCAAATAAATGCCTGGTAAATACCATTGCATCTAAGGCTCATTTCCTTCCCCTATAATCTCTAAATAACATTCAGGTTTCCTGTGTTTTCAAATCCAGTTTAGCTGAATCAAAATCATTTTCATATTTTCAAGATCTTTAGCTAAAACACTTACTTACATTTATAATTTGAGATTAGGGAGAAAATCTCACATCTGCTTACTATTGTTAAGGAAAAATTTGCTCTTATCAGATAAGATGAATATTACATATTCAAACATGTAAGGCTGGAGGCGTAGCTCAGAGTAGAGTGCTTGCCCAGCAAGTGCAAGGCCCTGTGTGTGATCCCAGCCCCATTAAAAAAAAAAAAAAAAAATCAAACAAGTAAAAAGCTTTTAGTCTAATTTTGAAGCTCTAGTCACATTTACTTAATAACAAATTCTAACACAATTAGAATTTAAAATTGCTTTGAAAATTCCATGCCAATGTACTTATACAAAAAAAAGGAGAAAAACACCAGTATTTGCAGGTGACATAACTGATACACTTAGAAAATTCAAAGCAATCAGTTAAAAATTTTCTGGAGATATGAAAATCAGTTAATAACAAGAAAAACAGACAAAAGTCAATAGGACCCTTGTATAACCAGCTAAAAAAGGTTATAATGTAGAAGTCACAAAACTTAAATACTTAAAACAACAAAACAGATGCTGCATACATTGGTTTAATTATAAAACATACTGAACAGTATCTTAAGAATGCCCTGAAGAACCAGCTTCTTCGGAGGTGACGCTGGCTTCCACCACTTGGCAACTGGGAGAACTTGGGAAAGATACTTAACTTCTCTGTTTAACTACAGCTGGAAAATGAAGAAAGGAATAGCATCTCCCTAAGGGGGTAGCAGGTGTGAAGCACTTAGAACAGTCCCTGCTGTATAACAAATGCCATTTCAGTTCTACCTCTTAGGTTATTACTAGGAGTCTATAAAGGAATTGAATATATGGAGATCTAGCATGTTCTTGAATAGAGTGAGATTATAGGCATAAAGGATGAAGAAAGAGAGAAAATAAACAACATTTGATGGCTGGATGCATAAGAAATAAGTTCCCAAAGCTTGAGACTAAATATTGTATAGGCTTGTTTACTTAATTTATAAGTGCACAGATATATAACATTTTTTTATATTACTACAATTACCATTAAATATTGAGAATGCTAAATATAATATGAAAATAAAATATTTATAAATATTGTGATGGAAAAATAAATGAATTTGAATATAAAATAATACCTGAAAAGAAAAAGGATATGATAGCTTTTACATCCTATTATGCTGAAATACAGAATAATAGTGGTATCGAAAAATTTTACTCCAAAGAATAAGAATTTAGAAACATGGCTCCAAGTTTATAAAGAATAAAACAGAAAACCTGGCTGTAGGAGGTTTTTTGAATCAAGGGGATAAGGAAAACTAATGAATATATCTTAATAATTGGATAGAAATTTGAACAGTAGTCCAAAGATAAGAAATTAAACAGAAAATGCTTAAATTAATGGAAAACTTAGGAAACTAAAATACGGTGATGAAACAAACATCAAATTCTTTCTTCTTTGAAGAATTCAGCGGAAAAAGATCAGAAGATCTGAGTGAATGAATATATTATACACACACTGCAATTTTAATTATTGTAAAATGGAGAACAAAAGCATCATAAGAGAACAGGAAGTTTTAAAAATCAAGCTGACAAAAAAAATCAACCCACCCACTTCCTATATCTGTATTGTGTTGCTTACATGAATCTACATGTGACAAAATAATTTAGAACAATGGAATACTGCCACACATCTCAATATCAATTGTCTACTTCCACTGGGACAGTTTGGATGAAGAGTACATGGAATTAACAATTTTTTCAACTTTCTTTGAAACTTAATTCAGAATAAAAAATTCTTCGTTTTTTGTGAGGCACTGGAGATTGAACCCATGGGTGCTTTACCACTGAGCAACATCCCAAGCCTTTTTTAACTTTTAATTTTGAGACAGGGTCTCACTAAGTTGCTTAGGACCTCACAAAGTTGCTGAGGAGGGCCTCAAATTTTGCAATCCTCCTTTCTCAGCTTCCAGAGTTGATGGGATTAAGGCATGAGTTATTGTGCCGAGCTCAGAATAAAAAGTTTTTTAAATGACATTTTAAAGCTTCAAATTAAATATGTGCATACATGCATGTGTGTGCATGTGTATGTGTGTGTATATGTGCACACAACTACATACCATATGTATATGCGTACATATCTAATTGTCTTGGCTCTCCCTGAAATGGGCTTTTTTTTTTTTTACAACATCAACATTAGAATGAATAAATCACCTTTAACAATGTGCCCAGAATATTGTTTTTTTATGTAACTTTAAATAATTATTCTATCGATAAATTTCCAATTTGCTATAATGTTCATTATATTTAACATTAAAAAAGGAGGTGGGCATCTCACTGCCCCTCCCTTATATATGATAGCATTCATTAGCTTCTGACTTACTCTTCCAGTTTTATATGTTAATATATATGTATATATATATATATATATATGTGTGTGTGTGTGTGTGTGTGTGTGTGTGTGTGTGTGTGTTTTCCTTACTTCCTCTGTTTTTATGAACTTACAAAACCAGGTAGAATGAAGTGTTTGATACAATAAATGCTTTCCCTACATAGTCCCTACTGCTGCCCATGGTGGTAAGATGGAACCACTCACACCAAATGTCCCACTAGACAGTAGGTTCCAATGTCCACAGGAAGCCAGGAAAGCATAGATCATCTGCTTAAATTGTTTGCAGCTTCCTCCCTAAGGGAAATAAAGTTACAGTCAGTTCTTAAATATATAAGATGATTATCCAGAATTTACTCTCTGAGACAAGTTCAAAGGAGAAAACTTGTGTACATGCTCACTACGGATTCTCCCACTTCAAACAGAAGATAGATTGCTCTATCCAGAAAAATCTAGACAGTGTTTCTGGAAGGGAACTTTTCCTCCACCAATATATGTTCTAGTTGTTGGGGTTCTGATCAATGATTAAGGGAAATCAGAAAGAGTCTTAGTATACAAGCATGCAAGCACACCACATGGAGTAGTTTTCTGAGCAGCCAGGGGTCAGGAGTGTGTGTGTTTAAGCTTCAGAAGGTAAGCATGGAAAGTTCAGACTAGGCTTATTTATATATTCAAATTCACCCCAGGATCCCCTGCACTTGGTCTCCTCCCTTACAAGATGCTCCCTTGGAGAGGGCGACAGCAGCCCAATTCTCAGAAAGCCCTAGATACGCATCAAAGGGAAGCGTAGGGAAGGTTTTCTTTCTGCAGCTGCTGTTGGTTCAGAGGACTAGGTGGTTGCTAGACCATTCCAGTGTGTTGTTAGGCCCTTCACTGCCATCTGAAAATGGAGATGAAGTTTCATAGACAAGGATCTGGCTCCACTGCTATGGAGAGGACTCGGGTTAAAAGTTGGGCATTAAGACATTCATGAAAGACAACAACACGGATTAGAACAAAGCCTGAATAAGTGAAAAGAACAAATAGGAACACACAGCGCCATGTTCCACTAAAACAGGCTTCGACTCCTGGAAACAGCTAGGTCCAGTTCAACGACTGTGCCTCATTTATTTGGTATAGAACATTGACCTGTTTTTTTATACTCTGTAGATCAGACATTACTTTGCCTGCCTTATTTACATATATAGAAGCAGCACTGTTTGCCAACAATTGCACAATTCCCTTTTGGGTGGTCAGTGTATATAGGATATGATTTTGGAGTACAGAGGTTACTCTGGTAACTTTAAATTGACATACGTCCAAGGTCTGCATAGTGGCATGGAACACTTGCTCTATTACTTTGGAAATATTTGGAATTGCTTTTTCTAAATCACAAGCTTCCAAATTTGGAAAAAGGGCCCATTTCATTGAATGAACTTGTGATTACTTATGATGACTTGTTTGATGATGTGTTGTTTTTTTATGGGCAAAGGATCCCAGGTTTATAACCTGGCTACCATAGAAGGAGGGGTATCTGCAGAAAAAGTGACAGCTATCCAAGTCCACTTGGTAGGAGTCCTTTATGTACCTTACTGCAACATAAGGAGACCAGGGTTGTTCATGAATGAGGTCAGAGTGGACACTGTTATCCACAAAGTCGGCATCTGGTGTCCACAACCTTTGCTATCAGTTACGTTGGCATGTGTACATCTCCATTTCCCATGTGTCTCTATCAGTTTATAAGAACAAAATAGGCTGCAAAATAACTGGTAGGTAAGACCTTTGGTTTGATGTTGGCAGCTCTGGAACAGATCAATCCAGAATTCTATCCAGTAGTTTGTAGTCTCAGGGACTGACAAGACCATGCAAGGAAATAGCTAAGTTATGAGAGGTCTCATTTGTGCATCCCACAAACCAAGAACATTATCTAGAGACAAGAATAATATTTGTGTCATAACAATCTGTCTTGGATTCATTCATAACACCTATAGATGGCTCGAAGGTTTCATCTGTAGAATCAAAGCACAGTGCTTAATTACAGTATTGAAAGGTATGTTACATAGGAAGATTTAGTGCCATTTTTATTTTCAGTGCAAAGAGAAAACTTTTCTCTAATAGCCTTAGTTAAGTAAGGTGAGACCTTGAAGTCTTGTGTACATTTTCCAGGAACAAAAATCAGGTTTGTGTTATCTGGATGTAAGGTGGCCAGAGTTTGGAAGACAGGGAAGACCATGTGTTGGAGTTGTGTATCAAAAAAACAGTAAGGAGGGGCTGGAGCAGTGACTCAGGCATTACAGAGTTTGTCTGGCATGGTTCAAATCCCAGCATCACACACACAACTAAGTGTTAAAAAAAAGGAAACTGGATGAAAAACTAAATAAAAATTGAATCCCTCCCCGCCCCGTTTCTCTTAAAAGCAAAACAAAATAAAATAAAACAAAAAGAACAACAACAAAAAACCAACCCAAAAGATAATAAGGGTCATTAAAACAAGACATAATTTATTTAAAGAGAGAATCAATTTTATTTATTTTTCTATCTGGCCTTTGTTTCTCCGACACTTAGTTGGGTACGTGGTGCTGGAGTTTTAACCCAGGTCTTCATGCTTGCTGGGCAAGTGCTGTAACCACTGTGACACTACTCTAGCCCCTAAATAAGACTTAATTTGTAAGGGAGTCTATAATAGAGGAACAGAGGGAGGACAGGTTAGTTAAGATAAGCAATCTCTATGCAATTGAGATTAAATGGAAGTTGTTAAGGTTTTAACTTTCTAGGTCAGAGAGATGTTTTAAATAGATGGAGATGAAGTTTTTGGTCTAATGGGTAAAGCTTCTATTTCATGACGTCATTTACTCCTGAAGCCTGTAAGCAGGCTCCAAGAATTCTCAATTTAGGGTAATCCATAGCAAGGGCCTTCCAATTGTCACATAGTGGTCTAGGTCTAGCTTGGCATAGCTCATACACACCCAGGAATCTCACTTCGACAGTAGCATAGGTAGTTAGCAGGACCTTGTAAAACCCCTCCCAGGGAGGTGAATGAATATTTTCTTCAAAAACTTTTTTTTCTTTAAAGAGAGAGAGAGAGAGAGAATAGATTTTTATGTATTTTTTCATCTGGCCTTCATTTCTCCAACACTTACTTGTGTATGTGGTGCTAGGGCTCGAACTCAGGTCCTCCTGAAGGCCAGCAAGTGCTCTTAGCCACTTAGCCACTGCACCAGCCCCTAAAAAACTTTGATGGGGGCTGGAGCAGTGGTTTAGTGGTAGGGCACTTGCCTGGTATACACAAGGACCTGGGTTCAAACCCCAATATCACATATTTAATTAAGTGTCAGAAAAACAAAGACCAGAGGAAAAAATAAATAAAACTGACTCTCTCTCTAAAAAATAAAATAAAAAACTTTGATGTATACTTAATCACCTGGATGAAAGGGAGGGAAGGGCCTATTGGTGAAGGCAGCATCTTTTTGCCTTTTGAAGTTATGATCCAAATATAATTTTTCTATATAACTAGTCACACTGCTACACTGTTCACTCAAATAACCATGATGCTCACCAGGAATGAAAGGCTTAGGGATGCCAGAAGGCACAGGGAAACCAACTATCAGGAGTCAATCCTCCTATTTGGAGCAATCCAGATTTTTAAAGGTCAAGGGTAATGCTCTGGTCACTGGAGTCTCATAGCTCAACAGCTTTTCCTCCTACAGTTTTTTTTTTTTTTTTGGTCTAGATTTTTCTGTTTCATTTGCCCTGAGGATTGAGTATAGTATAGGGTGTGATATTTTAATGATATCTCAAATTTTTGCCAACAGGTGATTTATTTCCTTTGTCCAGTGAGTTCCTTGGTTTGATCCAATTGCTAAGGGAATGCCAAACCTCGGAGTGATCTGTAATTAGTTTATCACTCTCGTGGCATCAGCATGACTACCTTCTCAGCACAGTCCAGTCACGAAACTTGCAGTGAAAATAGCCTAAGGCTGGAGGTGAATCTAAAGCTGTTTGGAGTGTTACAAAGAACAGAGTGGGTCTTGCAAGGATTCCCTGCAGTATGGTGGTGACCTCCAGAATTTTGGTGAGAATTCTAAGTAGTGCAACAACAAACAATTTGGTCAGAAATTCTGTGAATGCCAGGGCAAAACCATCAACCTTTTAGATGTTTGAGTCCATTTACACATACATATGTACTGCAAATATTTTTTAAAATTTTGTATATTATTAAGATGTTTTGGGGCTGGAGTGGTGGCTCAGCGGTTATGGCGCTTGCTGCCATGCGCAAGTACACGAGTTCAAACCCCAACAGCACGTACATGGCAAAGTCTCTGAGCAACCAAGGCCACATGAAGAACTAAATAAAGTTGATCCTCTTTTTCTCTACTCTCTCACTTACCCTTTCTTTAAAAAAAAAAAAAAAGTTTTGACATTTAAAGAACCTTTTTGGCTAGGGAGAGACTGGCCATCCTAAGGCTAGCCAGTTCTTAAAGATAACAAAGACACAGCCTAAAGCCCTTTGATATATGTAAACTAACCAATCCAGAGCCATACTTCATCTATCTGGCCATCTACCCCAGTACACCATTTGTACTCCTCTGCTTTAATCATCCTAGGGCTAGGTGCTCGGCAACTAGGAATCACGTCTAAGCCTCACATTTTGCTGGAATTATTCAAACTAGCCAATCCTAAATCTTTCCTTCACTCTGGTCTTCAGCCTCTGATTCCCTCATATCTTTCCCATGTGACCTTATGTGACATGGCATGATTTGTATCTCTGGGACCTATGAGTATGATAAACTGTTTTTGTTTTTCTTCTCTTCCCCCTGCCCTAGCCTCTCTTCTGTCTTCTTTGTGACTTCCTTCATTTAATTGATCATCACAGGGGTCCATTTTTGGATGCCCTTTTAGCAGCTTTGTTGCCTTATCCGTAAAGATTTTGTGCCAGTTTCCTTGGTGAGTGCTGGCAAGTGAACAATAAAATTTCTGTTGAAAGACAAATAGCTTGTAATGGGGTACAATTATATGCTCATTGGTGTAAGAGTACTTGTACAGGTCAAGAATTTGAGACATTTCCCAAACTGTGCCAACCGTGTAGTAGACTCCAAAGGTGCATCTGGTCAATGTAACTAGTGGAAGTCTTCTCTTTGCCAAAGTACAAGTTCACAAAGGCATAGCCAGTCATTATCATTTCCGAAAAAATTTTCTGTAAGAGCTAAGGTAGTGTCTGAATTGTTCAAGGGAATGTCTAAGATGCCTTTTGTAGTCAAAATCATCTCTATGGTAGTAAGGCAAAGATGTAAAATGGAGTTCAGTTCTCCATCATCAGACAGGGGTAACTGTGTACCCAGGATTTGAGCACTACAGAGGAGCAAGACAATGGAAAGATTGGTTGATCTGTCACTGAGTAGATAGGTGCTATTTTGTAGGGCTGTAAGAGGTGACACTCATGGGGAATATAAAGTGAATTGGGGAGGCTGGTGTAAGGATAATGGCTTTGTCACTGAAGGTGGCAGCTGAGACCACTGCATAATTTTTGTCTTTGGGAAAAGTGAGCCAGGGAGAAAAAGCTAGTCAGTGTAGTTGGAATTTTGGCTCCATAGAAAGGAAATTGGTCTCTTTTCTTTCGAGGACAAAGAGCAGAGCCTCACTGCTGCAGATAAACATATGCATATAAGGGACTGGAGTAGTGGCTCAGCGGTTACAGTGCTTGCCTGGCATGCACAAGGACCTGGGTTCAAACCCCAGCACCATGTACACAACAAAGTGTTGCAGCGTGGTGTCAGAGCAGTGATGACCCATATTAAAAAAGAACTGATCCTCTCTTTCTCTCTCACTGTTCCTCTCTTAAAAAAAAAAAATGCATATCAACTTGATACCCCCACCCCCTAACAAATGTGCTACATTCCTTCTGCTAACAAAAAGTGTTCTCACAACACAGACAGATTAAAGACCATTTCAGCACCATACCCCTAGAGAGACATAAACTAAATGGAAGTAAAACCTAAGAAACTATAAAAAGAGAGAAGCACACACTCTCCTTAGGCCCCTCACTCACGAGGCCTTCTCCTGCTCTGGAGGAAGTCTGCTCTGCTCCCTATGTTCTGCTTTCTATTATTTTCTTAAAATGAAATGTCTGCTATACTTGCCTTTGAGACCCTCTGTTTTTCTTCCTATTTGGGGTACATGAACCCAACTTCCACCAAATCGGAATCAAAATTGATTCACAGAATTTTGAGGGTGAGTTTGTGTACTCGCAGAGACTTCATGGCCTAAGTAACAGTTGCTTGTACCCACTGAACTTTAGGTCTGGCAGTCAGGGAGTGCCTTCAGGTGTTCTCTGACACAATGGAAGGAGTTTTTTTCATTGTCTGATGGGTTGTTGCTACCTTCACTGTCAAATACCAACATTTTGCCTGATGTACTGTCAAAGGCAAGGATAAATTTGAGTTCATCGCTTGTGCTATGAGTTACGTTTACAAGTAACACAAAGGTCCTTAAATTGTAAGGAAATATTTTTCTGGTTCAGCTGTGACACAAGACAGGATCCAAAGAAGAGTTTTGCTATCTCTTCTCTGGGTTTTATGGCGGCTTCCTTATCCTCTGTGCCAACCTTCAAAGTGCACAACAAAAGGGCTATTTGGGAGTTTTCTATTTCTTTAAGGGAGTGTCCGACTAGAGCTACTGCACCAAGCGCCTGGGAATCCGCCGGCATTGGCCACTTGCTGGGAATCTGGATCACTTCATCTCACCTAGGGACAAGGACAAACTTGAGACTAGAACTGAGGTTACTAACCTCTGCAGGCGTTAGAGACAAACTCACCCGACCCAAGGTCATCCCGGGTCGGGGTACCTCCGCCTGCGTAAGCAAGGGCAAACTCGAACTCCTTCCCCGGCATTCCAGCCGCCGGGGCAAAGCTCGAGGGGACGTTGAGTGCGCTCAGCCCCTACCCGGGCCCAAGGGCCGACGAGGCACTCTCGTAGCCGGAGCCCGGCGACATCATCAACTCCGCGTGAAAACGAGACCTGGAGCCAACGCAGGACGCTGAGCCTCCTGAGGCGCGCAGAACCACGGAGAGACCGGGACGGGGGCGGGGGGGGGCCTCGGGGAGGACAGCCAATCCCGGGCAAGGCTCTGGGTGGGCGTGTCGTGGAGGGAGGGGCCTCGGGCAGGACAGCCAATCCTCAATAGGCCTCGGGACAGGGGCGGGACCGACAGGACTTGGGCTGCGGAAGTCCCAGCCCTCCACGGTCAATCCGTGCCGAGAATCCTTGGTGGAACCTCGGGGATACCAGGCTAAAGACCAAATTGGTTTCCTAGAATTTCTCACTAGTCCTTGGCACTGGTACATCTGGTTTTCTGCGGTCACGGTTGCCCTCCTTGGGTACGCTCCTCCCGAAGCCGCTGGGTTACTCTCTCCCCACCTCGGAGGCTAGGCTGTCGGGTTCAGCCACACAGCTTTTAGAAGCTCGCTTTCTTTCTTTCTTTCTTTTTAAAGAGAGAGAGAGAGAGAGAATTGATTTTATTTATTTTTTCTTGTGGCTTTGTTTGCTTCAACACTTCGTGGTGTACTCGCTGGGTTTTGAACTCGCGTCCTTGCGCTTGCCAGCCAAGTGCTGTAACCGCTGAGTCACCGCTCCAGCCCCCTGACTTGCTATTTCTAATGCCACATTTTTATGCACTTATGTGATCAGCATAGGTTCATTGAATGTTTCTGCGTGCCCTGCAGCCTCCTAAACCTTGAATGGACGAAACAAAAGGCTTTGCTTAGAAGCAGTCTGTATGAGAGGGTACATCTGAAGAAGACTGCGTGGGAGTGGAGTAGTGATCTTCAAACTCTTAGGCTTCTCAACCTGTGGATAGGCCTGCAGCTCACTTAAGTCTAACCTCTGTTGTGCTAGCTGGAGGGATACTACCCCAAGGCTACTCCACTCCCAGCCCTCTGGCTTCCTGTCCCACCTGTCTCAGCCCTTCCCCGGCCTTTATTTTTTTTGTCTCCTGTTTTCATTGACTTCTGATTTCTTCTCTTCTGTTTGGTTCAAGCCTGGGTTTAACCGCTATCCATGTTGTTCCTTGCTAATGTTGACATACCATATCATTATTATTTCTCCTCCTTCTCCTTTCTCTTCCCTCTCCTCAAGTAACACTCTGAGAAAATCTTTTAGTGATGTTTCTTTACACACTGTTTTACATTCTTTATAGATATATGTCTTTAAACACCGTGTACATTCATGACGATGTGGGGAACACATCCATTCATTAACTGAAGTGCAGTAACACTGTTCTCAACTGTACAAGTGAGTCTGAAAATCCCCTATTCCTATTTCTGTAGAACCCTAGTTACCCAATTTCTTGCTATGCTTGTTGATTGACTTCTCTTTTCCTCCCTTTTCCTGACAATTAAATTCACATTTTCCCCCAAGCTATTTTTACCTATTAAAATTTGTGTATTTTTCATGGTTTAACTGAGTAAAGCCAGCGATGAGGGGAACCGTGGTTGTGAAATAAAGTGAAAAAAAAAAATGCCTTTCCCTCAGGAACAACAGTCTTACGTCCGTATGAATACTTCAGTCTATTTGCCGTATGAATACTTCAGTCTATTTGTATTGGGAACCTACCATTTGCTAAACCACTGTAAATAGACAAAAATCTAAAACATAGAGCCTGCTCTTGTGAAACTTTTAATCTAGTAGACAAAACAAATATGAATACAAAACTAATTTAAAATGTAAATTTACTACCTATCAAGAACTAAAATGGAGATGTCAAGGTTCCTGTGTGAGGCTGAGGAAGGGATGATGAAGCAGAACATTGAAGATGTGTATTTGAGAGCCGGACACAGTGACACACGCCCATAATCCCAGAGACTGGAGAGGTTGAGGCAGAAGGATCACGAAGTCAAGGCCAGTCTTGGCAATTTAGGGAGACCCTATCTTAAAATAAAAAATGAAAAGGGCTAAGGATGTGGATCAGTAGTAGAATGCTCCTGAGTACCAAAAAAGAAAAAAAAGGAAAGGGAAAAAATATGTGTATGAGGTAAAGAAGAGGAGCTTGGGGTCTAATTCCAGGCAGAGGGAAGAGCATGTACGGACCATATGCTCCAGGAAGGAGCTCAGTTCATTCCTAGAAGAGTAGGATGGCTGCTCTGACTTCTGCACAAACAGCCAAGGAACTGGGTAGAAAAAAGATGCAGGATAAGTCATGATAGAAAGTGGGCTGCTGGTGGGATATGGCTAGAGATGCTGGAGCCTGCCAAACTGTGCTGGTACATTATAGACCCTATTAAAAATATCTGTAAATCAGCTATTTGGGAAGCTGAGGCTGTAGGATTGCAAGATGAAGAACAACCTGGCCAACTTTAAAATAAAAAAGGACTAAGGATGCAGCCCAGTGGTAGAGTGCCCCTGTGTTAAATCCTCAGTAAGCCCCCAGTACATACACAAGCCCATAAATGATGTCCATTAATAATGTGTTGTATAAACGCATGTCAATAAAAAGTTGTTTCCCAGACCAGCATTTGTGCTAGTACGTTACATAATAGCAGCCAGTCTTCACTGCACAGATTTTACGTGCTCTGAACTCCTTTAACTGCTCTATACAGGTTATTTCATTCAATCCTCCAATTCCTCTGTCCAGTAGCCAAGATTAAATTCCTCCTTTTGCACCTGATATCACATATTGCTGATATTTTGAGAGGGTTATTTGATTCCCCAGTCTAATAAGATAGGTGAATGTATCAGGCATTCTAGGTACATTCAGTCATTTGCACACTTACGTGCACAAAGACACAGATTTAGGAAATCTACAATGGCAAGATGGTAGAAACAGAATGACAGCATGGAATTCTCAATTTCAGTAACTTTGAAGGTTCTTTTTTTTTTTTAAGAGAGGAGGACAGTGAGAGAGAGAGAGAGATGAAAAGAGAATCAATTTTATTTAGTTTCTCGTGTGGCTTTCATTGCTCTGAGTCTCCATTGTGTAGGTGGTGCTGGGGTTTGAACTTGTGTACTTGTGCATGCAGTGCAAGCGCCATAACCGCTGAGCCATCCTTCCAGCCTGGAACATTCTTTTCTTTAAAAGTGATCGTTGGATGGAATTTAAAATCCTTTAAAATTCAGAATTATTTTAAGGCAGCAATATTAGAAGTTGCATATTGACCTATTGAACCTAAATAATAGAGCTTCCTCACTCACAGCACTTGACTATATTGGATTTTAAATATTCCTTTTTCATTTTTAGAGGTTTCATAAAATGATTACATGTTATCCATTATGCTTAGCTTTCAATGCATTCTATGAGACCACTATATAAATCACATTTGGTTGGTCAGCTACTGATTAGCATAGAGCATCCAACTGAAAGTACAGCTGAAGTGAACTATTCAATTCTATTAAAGAAAATTGAGAGAAGAGCCTTGCTTCTTCTGTGACACGGTTTTAACGAGACTGCTTGAGTTGAGAACTGTTCTACATCAAGAAAGGACGCAAATCCCTTGAGCTTCTATTTCTGATTCTACCAGAGGCTTTCCTGTTATTCCCAGAGCAAGATGGAACCTGTCACTTTTTTCCCATCTGCAAAATGCAGACAATGCTTTTAGCTTTCTTCACAGCAGTAGCAGGACTAATGAGCACCACAAACGATCTTGACCTATTTTGTGACTGTAATTGCATCTCTATTGCCATATTTTCTTAAGAAGTAAGAATCTGCTAGGTTTTTTTCTGATGACTTAATATAAGGCCAAAACTTTAAAATCCAGAATGTGTAATTAGTCAGCTACCCTTTAAAATTCCAGTTTTTAAATTTAAATGAAAGGAGAATAAGATAAATCTTTGAAGTGATAGTCAAAATAGTAAGAAGGCAGTGAAAGATTGCCTTATAAGTGGAGGTCTATTTGGTTTTCTTTCTTAGGAAGGCACCTTTATTTTCAGTAAAATTAAATGCAATATTAAATCTTACGTTGAATGATGCTGGACTGGGAATGTAGCTCAGTGGTACAGTACTTTCTTAGCATGTGTGAGGCCCTAGGTTCAATCTCAAGCAACACACACACACACACACACACACAAAGTTTTAAAAAAGTAAATTGTTGCCTTCATGGGAATTTCTATGGAAAGCACTTCAGAATGACTCTGAATCACTCAGAGATCTTTCCATCAATCCCAATACACCTTTTTTTTTTTTCATGGTGCTGGGGATTGAACCTGGGCCTTGTTCATACTAGGCAAGCTCTCTATTATTGAGCTACACCCCAAGCCCAAGAAACGCACTTAAATTTGATGATTTATTGGGGCTCCAGATAGTCAGAAGATTCTTTTCTCCATCTGTCTCAATCCATTTTCTGTTATTAAAACAATACCTGAGAATGGGAAATATTATTTTTTTTTCATCTGGTTATTTGTTTTTCCTCCACTTAGTTGTACACATGGTGCTGGGTTTGATCCTGGGTCCTTATGCATGCCAGGCAAAGGCTTTACCACTGAGCCCCCTTTCTAGCCCTGAGAGACTAGGATTAAATTTACAGAGTAAAAAGGTTCATTTGGCTCATGTTCTGGGTACTAGAAAGGTGAGGTATCTGGTGGGCTTATGGTGACAGCCTGTGCTGCTCCCTAGGTGGTGAAAAAGCACAGGGAAGTGGGTGCAAGCGGAAGAGCATGTGTGTAAGAGAAAAAGACTAAGACTTTATGAGGGGCGACGTCAGGCTTGCTTTATAACAACCCATTCTTTAGGTAGCTAACAGTCTCTCTGGAAAGACATTAATCCATTCCTGAAGGCAATGACTAATCCTCTTCCAAAGATCCCACCTCCCAATACTGCCACATTGGAATCCAATTCAGCATGAATTTTGGTGGGACGAACCATATCCAAACCATAGAAAGGTCCTAGGTGACTGTTTCTATCCCATATCACTATGGGAGAGCTCAGGTCTTACTTCAGCAATTGGGAGAGACAGACATTTTGATTTTACTTGTTTTGAAAGATAGAATCAGAATCAAAGGGAATAAAATCAATCACTCCAAAATATTGAGCTGGTTAGTGGGAAACGCTTTCTTTCCATCGCCTGTAGATTCCAGGTGAGTGTTCAGAAGAACAACTTGCTTGGCCTGCTTGTGCTCCCTTCCCTACTGCTTCCTGGGGAAGGAGGACCATCTCTGCCTGGTGAGTTTGAAGAATAATCTGATCAGAGAGGGGCAGTTCTTGCTGTTCCAGACCTCTGAGATCTGCTGACCTACAAGAGCTGCTATGAATTCTGTTTTCTGGAACTGAGTCCATTCTTGCTTGGTGCTTCTTGCCATCTGTAATTGATATTCGCTATTTTGACCCTGGGATAAAATTTATAAAAAGAATGAAGGCAGGGGCTTGGGTTGTAGCCCAGTGGCGGAACACTTGCCTAGCATGTGTGAGGTGCTGGGTTTGTTCCTTAGCACCACATAAAAATAAATAAATAAAATAAAATAAAGGTATTCTGTTCATGTACAACAACAACAAAAAAAAAGTAAAAAAAAAAGAATGCAGGCAAGCTCTATTCATAAAATTCCTCAATTCAACTTACTTCATTTCAGTAACTCAGGAGAATCACGCTTTCCATAGATGCTGATATTCAGATAAAATTAGAAATAATGAAAATGTGTCTTTTGCTCTTGCTCAGGTTTTTCTGAACTCTTGATGTCAGTGGTTGTAGAAGTCAGAGTGAATGGGAAGAGTGAAATGTTTTTCCTTTGCACCTTTCCAACTGTATTTGTATTAAGACTTTATAGTATAAGGATATATCATTAGATTTATCATGGTAGTTAAAACTTATTTGATACAAAACAAGTATTTGTTGACTTAATGAGTTATCAAATTCCAAGTTGAAGTGAAAATGTTGAAAAGCCATAAAAGCCATTTTAAGGGGTCTCATAAAGCCCTTAATCAGTTTCTCATACCAGAGTAGGTGACTTTAGGGTAATCTGATCCAAGGGGTCGTATCAATCTTGTTTTGGGACAGACCCATCATGGAGGCTTCTATGATTTGGATGAGTAGCCCCGAAAGGCCCTTGTGTTAAAGACTTGGCCTTTGGGTGGTGCTATTGGGAGGAAAGGGAACCTTTAGAAGACGAGTCTTAGAGAAAAATCCTTAGGATTTCAGGGAGTACCCTCCAAGGGGATCATGGGACCCCAGTCTCTTCCTCTCCCTTTCTCTGCTTTCTGATCATGAAGTTAGTGGTTTGTTCCTGCTATGATGTGCTGCCTCACCAGAAGTCCAAAGAATGGGGCCACTGGATCACGGACTGGATCATCTGAAACCATGAGCTTTAATACTCCTTTTCTCCTTGTAAGTTATTTACCTCAGGTATTTTGTTACAATGACAGAAAGCTAATGCAGAGATAATGAGTATTCAGTAATGGAGAGGTTTTCTTTTCTTTTTAATATCACACAAAATAGGTCATTCTCACATTAATTTAGATCACACACACACGCACGCAATATATAAATAGAGACTTTTTTGGATGGGAATAATTTAAAAGGTTAGAGTCCATTTTGGACCCTAAAGAAAATGATATCAGTTTTCTGGGGTCTGAAGCTCTAGACTGTGTCCGATAATGGCTGTCATTTTATAATTCACTTGACTATTAGCCTGTGCTTACTGGTCCCTTTTTTTTTTTTTTTAAGAGAGAAGGACAGAGAGAGAGAGAGAGAATCAATCTTTATTGAGGTTTTCACATGGCCTTCGCTGCTCCAACACTTAGTTGTGTACATGAGTACTGGGGTTCCAACCTGTGTGCTGGCGCATGCTGGGCAAGCGCTGTAACCACCACCGTTCCAGCCCCTTACTGGTCTCTTTTGACTAAATATACCTTCTTTGATTTCTTGGAGTTTTTCACACCACAAACTGCAAGTGTCCACCTTGCTCAAGCTTCCTGGTCCTCTGTTCCCAATTGTTCTTCATCTCCTGAACTTACGTTCAGGTGCATGGGTGACGTAAGCACATTGCTTCACACACTTAGTGAGCTCTTACTGTATGCTTGACTCTTGGCTTTGTGCTTGTGGATATGATCATCAAAGCATGGTCCTAGCTCTCAAAAAAAACTCATGAATGAAGACCACACAGGAGTGATTCATCAGGCTCTATTGGAGACAGAAAGGGGCAGGGAGCCAGCCTGGGAAGATTCCAGGAGCAAGGCTACCTTCCTCAGGTTTGTGTGTCCTAGAAATGCATCTGTTTATGCGGTAGAATCAAGGACCTTGAGCGGATGCTGTACTCAGACCAAAAGGCTGTGGGAAGCTGAACCTGTTCCTAGGAGAAAACAGTTACTCATGGGCTCTGGAAAGGAAGGAACATTCTGTGGAGATCACAGAAAATACTGAGCATTTAAGTTATTGGGCTTGGAAACATAATTTGTATATTTTTGTAGTGGGGACTTAATGACATCCTTTTAAAATTACTCTTAGGGAATCAGCGTTAAGTGGGGGAAAGATCTGTTGACTAAAGTTCATGATATGCATCAGGAAAAAATGGTGTGTGTGTGTTCTGTAGGTATTTTTGCCACCTTTTTGAAGAGGTTTATGATTTCCTAACATGCTTCCATCATCATAAAGCATATACTTGTATAGACAAGTTGAGGAAAAAGCCTGATTGACATTAATCTCAAATCTATTGCTGGGAAGGTGTTTTTGTTTCGTCTTCTTTGAAGTGAAGATCAGAGGTGATTCTTTGTCACCCACAAAACTTTGATGCTTTCCTGCATACCGCTCACAGCCAGGATGTAAACACCAACATACACCTGCAAATCCGCAATCAGTTTATGATTAGGTGGGAAATTTGTTAAGGAGTCCATAATTTGTTACCTCTCAGTTGTGACATTGAAATGTTCCCTGGCATGCTGGAGGGAAAGCTAGTTCCAGAACAGAAGCATTAACACCCATTAACAAAGTCTGTTTCAAAACAAGTTCAACTAACTGCAAATGAATGCATCAAAGTGGCGAAGGAAGGATTTGCTTTAGTGCAGTTGGAGTGGAAAGGGGGATCCGGATGTGAGTCTTACTCCCGGGCATGCTGGGCTAAGCCTAGGGTTTTGGAAGAAGACAGCTTCAGCTTTGAATCCTGGTTCTGCAATTTACTAGCTGTGTGCCCTCAAGCAAGTTATAATCTCTCCAGGGTCTTCAAAAACAGAAAGAAGGCAATAATATTATTGTTAAGATTAAGTGCAATTATACATTTAAGGTGCCTAATAGATAAATAAATGCCTAAAGTGATAGATTTGTGATCTTGAGCAAGATTATCATTCCACAAATTTTTTATTCTTGACATGGTTTGAGTTTTAAATGTACAAAAATATTCCAAATGTCTTACCTTGCCCAGATGTTCCTGATATGATACTGGCTTATGTCCTTTTTCATTGCCACAAAATGCCAAAGATACCAGAGTATGACTCATCAAAGGATACAGATGAGAACCG